>KN510376.1:26592-38879 GCA_000787155.1 Scartelaos histophorus
AAAAAAGCATGGTGGTGCGCACAGCTATGAGGAAGGTTACTCTAACAATACATCACTAAGTGCACAAACTACCGGGCTTATTTGGTTGTACGGTGAGTATTTGTAAGTCAGCGATTCCTTGTCTGCATCTTGCAGAAAGATGAAGTTGTCGATACAATTTGAACTCACTCCGCTGACAACCGGTTAAGTTTAGGTTACACAACTTGGGGTCTGACAAGTTATTTAACTTCGGCTCACTTTATCGGGTTGCGCATTGATAATTATGAATTGTTTAACTTTATGTCAACTTATATATAGTACAAGTTTTCCTTTAGAGGGATACCAACTGATGGTGCAAAAAACCAATTGCAGGACCTTGGATGTTATTTTTTGCCAAGGGTGGCCTGTTGGTTAATGTTGCAGCCATGGCCTCATGTCAAGGTCCATAGAGGGAAGATATCTTACTTGTGTTTTTTTATTTGTTCCAGCAAATGGCTGGCTTCTTATGTTTAAATGCTTTTAAGATATTTGTGGTTTTCACATTTTAGAATGTGATGCTGTTGCTCCCAGATGGGTGGCAAGAACCAGAGTTCCCTAGTAATTACACTGTGCTTTGCCATGAAATGTATAAATTCACACATATTGAATCTGATCATTTTTATCAGTAACTAGTCCCTAGAACTCACTATTTAACTACCAAAAGGTTTATTTTAACTATCTTTATTTTAGCTGCCCTCATCTGTATTGAATATTATTGGCCCATAGAATGTCGTGAGGTCATCTGAAACCCAGCAATTATGCCATTTATCTAAAAAGGCATATCAAGTGTGTCCATTTTCTGTCAACATGTTTGATTCTGTGGTCATCGAGTGCTAAGGGTTAAGTGGTCTTTTGGGTGTGATTCCATATTATATTTCAAAATTATACATGTATTTATTATTGTGTTTGTTTGTTATTGTTTATTACTGATAAGTACTAATCCGGTCTAAGGTAGGGCTAAACTTGGTCTTGAATAGTTAATGTTGCTCTGAATTTGAATAAAACTAATAATGGCTAATCTCTGTACTGCCTGAAGGAGCTTGCACACTAGTTAAGTTACTGAACCATTGTTTAGTTAATAAATCTGTTGTACTCAGTATTCAGTAAGTTGTTGGAGCGTAATAATGTTGATGACTAAATTGTTTTGTATACCAATACTTGCCACTGCTTACTTTGCGTTTTCTTTTGTCACAGAACATAAAGGAGATACTGTTATGATGAACGGGAGCAAAAACCACCAACAAACTGATGATACAGAGGCACAGCAAAATGGAAACGGTGAAGATTCTAATGAACAGGAAGTCATTGTGATTCAAGACACAGGGTTCACTGTTAAGATCCAAGCACCAGGGACAGAGCCCTTTGACTTGCAGGTATTCATTTTTTATTTGTTTGTATTTGTAAGTGGTAGTTTGATGGGCTTTTACTGAACAATGTTCATTAAAACTGTATACATGCTATAAAATTCAAGATGAATAATATCACTTGCTTTTGGTCACCGGTGGTCACCAAAATAACGTTGTCTTTGATGCTCTCACCATTAGGTATCACCACAGGAAATGGTGCAGGAGATTCATCAGGTGTTAATGGACAGAGAAGACACCTGCCACCGCACATGCTTCTCATTGCAGCTAGATGGAAATGTTTTGGACAACTTTGCAGAGCTCAAGTCAATTGAAGGACTACAGGAAGGATCAGTGCTCAAAGTGGTTGAAGGCCAGTTCATGTTTGCTTTGTAAATTAGTCACTCCATTCTGTTATTGCCCACTTCCAAGCTTTATAATCTGTTTGTGTTTTAATCTGTAGAACCGTACACTGTTCGTGAAGCTCGCATACATGTACGCCACATCAGAGACCTGCTGAAGAGCCTTGACCCTTCAGATGCTTACAATGGTGTGGACTGTAACTCATTATCATTTCTCAGTGTCTTCACTGATGGAGATCTTGGAGGTAATACACTGTGGGCTATTTTGTTGCAGTATATTATTATTTATACTATTGAATCTGAGTGTAAAATAAATACTTTCCATTTAGATAGTGGCAAAAGAAAGAAAAAAGGAAATGAACTGGAGCAAATTGACTGTACCCCTCCAGAGCACATTCTTCCTGGCAGCAAGGAGCATCCCTTAGCACCCCTTCAGCCTCAGAACAAGGACTGGAAGGTATTCTATCTTGGAAGTATAATGACATTGTATAAAAATCTGCCCTAACATGAAACCAATTTGATTATTTTATCAACAACAGCCAATGCAGTGTCTGAAGGTCCTAACCATGAGTGGATGGAATCCCCCTCCAGGAAACCGAAAGATGCATGGCGATCTTATGTACCTGTATATTGTGACTGTGGAGGAACGCCATGTTAGCATCACTGCCTCAACACGTGGCTTTTATCTCAACCAGTTAGTGTTCTCCATACATTTATTCAAACTTTAAAAAAAAAGAATGATAATAATAAATATTTGTTTGATGCCAGGTCAACTTCCTACACATTTAATCCCAAACCAGCTAATCCGAGTTTTTTGAGCCATTCACTGGTAGAACTGCTAAGCCAGATAAGCCCAGCATTCAAGAAGAACTTTACTGCCTTGCAAAAGAAGAGGTAACTTCTAGGTTTTAACAATATCTTACTGATATTCTAGTGGTCTTGGTTATGCACAAGAAGCTTATTCCTTAAATGGAAATATGATGCAAAAACATTCCCTTTCAAATACTATTGGGTTACTTTCTGATGGTAAAACTGAGTTTTACAAAGATGTAGAAGTAATTTGTTTCCCCTCGCAATTCTGCTCTTTAGAGTTTTAGTTGTATTAAGTTTGTGAAGCTTGTTTATAAGTATTGTATACAAAAAGCACTATACAGCACCTGATCAAGCCTCAGCCAACAATGAACCAAAAACTATGTATATTTTCATGGTTCAGGAAATCTCAACTTGTCTAATGAGTCTGAGACTTTATGGGGGAAACAAAACTAAATGTATAATCATTTCATGTAAATTAGTGTAATAATATTGCTGCTTTAAGATTATAGGTAAAAATTATAGTTTTAAGACTGAATGTAATTGTTCCTTGTTGTGGCTGTGCTCTAGAGTTCAGAGACATCCATTTGAGAGGATCGCCACTCCTTTTCAGGTGTACAGTTGGACAGCCCCACAGGTTGACCACGCAATGGATTGTGTCAGAGCAGAGGATGCTTACACCTCCCGTCTTGGTTATGAGGAGCACATACCTGGACAGGTAAAATGGAGTTGACCAGATGGGTATCAAGTCTATGTCCTCATGTTATCTTTTTTCCTCAGACCCGAGACTGGAATGAGGAGCTGCAGACAACCAGAGAGTTACCTCGTAAAAACTTGCCAGAACGTCTACTGAGGGAACGTGCTATTTTCAAGGTTTTGAGTTCTCATAGTTTTGCCTTTTTTAACCCACATTCCAACTGCTCTTTAAAAAAATCGTACTTTTTTCTAGGTACATAGTGATTTTGCTGCTGCTGCCACTCGTGGTGCAATGGCCGTGATTGATGGAAACGTTATGGCCATAAACCCAGGAGAAGAAACTCGAATGCAGATGTTTATCTGGAACAACATATTTTTTAGCCTGGGTTTTGATGTTAGGGACCATTATCGGGAACTTGGAGGTGATGCTGCTGCTCATGCAGCACCAACCAATGACTTAAATGGGGTTCGGGCATATGGGGCTGTGGATGTGGAAGGCTTGTATACACTGGGGACAGTGGTAGTAGATTATAGAGGATACCGTGTTACTGCCCAGTCAATTATCCCTGGCATTCTGGAGCGTGAGCAGGAGCAGAGTGTCATCTATGGTTCAATTGACTTTGGAAAGACTGTTGTGTCTCACAACAAATATCTGGAGCTTCTGGACAAGACGAGCCGGCCTCTTAAGGTTAGCATGAGAACAATCGCTATTTTCAAGTTGGAAGTTTAAAAAAAAAAAAAAAAAAAAAAAGATTTTTCAGAGGCTTTTCACTGTTTTTTAATCTCAGGTCCAAAAGCACAGTGTACTGAATGAGAAGAATGAAATGGTGGAGCTGTGCTCTTCTGTAGAGTGCAAAGGCATTATTGGAAATGATGGCCGTCATTATATTCTTGACTTGCTTCGTACTTTTCCTCCTGATTTAAACTTCCTGCCTGTGGAGGGGGTGGAGCTTCCTGTTGAATGTCAGCGCCAAGGTTTCCCCCGCCCACACAGACACCGCCTAGCTTGTTTACGCCAGGAGTTAATTGAGGCCTTTGTTGAACACAGGTAGTTGTCAACCTTAATCCTTAACCCTCAATCTACAACATCTAAAGAAAAATGACATCCATTTTGTTGTATTTCAGATATCTTCTCTTTATGAAAATGGCTGCACTACAGCTCATGCAACAGAAAGCTAATAAAGACACCAAAACTGATGTTGCTATTACAGAAGGCTCAGAGACAACCTCAAACAAAATGGTCCTTGCTCAAACACTGAATGCTGATTCTAATTCTCTAGCAGTTTCTACAGACATCAATACTTCTGCTGACTCATCAAACATAATAGAAGGCAAAGACTCAAGCCCCACCACTAATGGTCCTCTAGACACTGCCACAGCTACCCAGAATGGAGCATGCAAGAGCCCGCTGGAGGGTAAGGAGCTTGAGGATAGTATTCCGGGATTAGCTCAGGCCAAAGAGCTTGCGGAGACCTTAGTAACTGAAGATGGAACTGGAATTGGTACGTCAAAATGCCCGAAAAAGCCAAAACAAAGTTGGACGGCATGATGAGAGCCACTCTGGATAGTTTTACAACCTCCCCACATGCACACGCACACACACACACACATCAAGAAAAATTTATAAGTGATTTTAAAAGTATTAACCAAATGCATCATTCAGCAGGGCAGCATAGAAATAATTAGTTCACACAATACTGCATAGCTTGAAATGACTTCATCCACCATGAGTGGTCTCTCTGTTTAGTCCTGCTTTGACCGTGTTCCTTCACTTTCTTATTAAAAAAAGTTGTGATTTATTTAAATGTAAGTTTCTAATTATGTTTTAAATTATTTATTATTATTAATTATTTGGTTGCTGCATGGTTGAATCAACACATTTGCTTTGTTTGCTTAGCTGGTGTTGGGTGTCAGTCTAATGCTTGTCACTTTCATTTTGCACATTGTAACAATATAATCACCCACATGGTTAAGGTGACTAAATCTAGTGTGAATATTGGATATTGTGAGATGTGATTATTTTACCTGCCCTAAATGTGCTGTTTTGTATGTCTTTACTGTTGAAATTAGACCCCAAAAGCAGAGAGGTAGTCCTGAATGCATGCAAAGCGGTTGGCTCCATCAGCAATACATCCTTTGATATTCGCTTCAACCCTGACATCTTCTCTCCAGGTAAGATTGGGCTACTTTTATACTGTGCTAACTCAGAAATTGGTCAATCAATGTTTTGCCCGACTCTCCCAAGTTTAATTTTGTATGTTACACATTATCAGGAGTGCGATTTCCAGAAGATAGCACTGATGACATCCAAAAACAAAAGCAGCTCCTAAAAGATGCTGCTGCTTTCCTGCTGTCTTGTCAGATCCCCTCACTGGTCAGTATTTTGCTTATCTGTGTATCTTCTAATGTAGTGAATATTTTAAAGAGCTTTGTGTTAATGTTCAGGTCAAAGACTGTTTGGATCACAGTGCTCTGCCTATGGATGGAGCCACATTGACCGAGGCTCTGCACCAGCGAGGCATTAATGTTCGGTACTTGGGAACTGTTCTGGATTTTATTGACAAGACTCCTGCTAAATCACAGCTGGAACACGTCTATGTGAGCAGAGAACTGGCTAAGAGTCCCTTTTTGATTTACAGGTGCTTACATTTGCATTCTATTTTTTGTCCTTAGAGAATAGGAATAAGTGAGCTTATCACCAGATGTGCTAAACATATCTTCAAGACATACCTTCAGGTAATAACAATGAACAGATATGTTTCTCATCATAATTCATCCTTTCATGAATGTGAATGTGTGTTTTGAAGGGTGTTGAGTTGTCAGCGCTATCTGCGGCTGTGAGCCACTTCCTGAATTGCTTCTTGAGCTCTTTTCCTGACGCAGTGGCTCATTTGCCTCCTGATGAGTTGGTGTCACGTCGCAAAAGTCGTAAACGCCGCAACAGAGTCCCTGGCAGTGGGGACAATACGGCTTGGGCCAGTCTGACTCCCAGCGAGCTATGGAAAAACATAATTTCAGAGGCACACTCTTACTATCACTTTACTATAGATTGGTAAGAAATTCATATTCTATTAAAATAGTTTATATGTAAAAGATGATATATTGAACACAAACTTTGATGTGCAGTGAAAGCGTTGACCAGATTGTGGAGAAATACGGTCTCCAGAAGATCACTCTTCTCAGAGAGATTTCAATAAAAACAGGAATTCAGGTACCAGTTTTGACCAGATCTTGATATGCATGATCTTGCAAACATGCATATCAAATCCACAAGAACACATTCATCAAATAGCTTCTGGTAAAATGTATTTGTTTTTCTATCTAGATTCTAATAAAAGAGTACAACTTTGACAGCCGCCATAAGCCAGCCTTTACAGAAGAGGACATTTTGAACATCTTCCCTGTTGTGAAACATGTGAACCCCAAAGCCTCAGATGCCTTTCACTTTTTTCAGAGCGGTCAGGCCAAAGTACAGCAAGGTAAGGTATTTTTTATTAAGTTGTTAACATAGTATAATGTAGTGTATAGTGTAGTGTGTTGTGTATAGTATAGTGTATAGTATAGTAATTTCTCGTCTCTGCATGTAGGGTTTCTGAAGGAGGGCAGTGAGCTCATCAACGAGGCTCTCAACCTTTTTAACAATGTTTATGGAGCCATGCATGTTGAGATTTGTGCTTGTCTACGTCTCTTGGCACGCCTTAATTATATTATGGGGGACCACGCAGAGGTAAATATGTCTGTTTATTTAAATTCTTACTATATTGTGGTTATGGCTTGGTAAATTTTATAACGTATTTTCAGGCTCTTAGCAACCAGCAAAAAGCTGTTCTGATGAGTGAAAGAGTGCTGGGCATTGAGCACCCAAACACCATTCAAGAATATGTAAGCATTTTTCTAATTGATACATTTTACTTAAAAAGGACTGCCATGTTCTTTGAACCATTTATGCAGTTTTATATACTGTTTTTTTCACTTGCTTTCCAGATGCACTTGGCGCTCTACTGCTTTGCCAACGGACAGCTGTCAACTGCCCTGAAGTTGCTTTACCGCGCTCGTTATCTCATGCTGTTGGTCTCTGGAGAGGACCACCCAGAGATGGCTCTCCTTGATGTGTGTAGTTTATGCTTGAGGACCAACCATTTTACTTATTTATTTTTTTGTATAGTTATTTCCAACACCGCATATGTTTTCATTTATAGAGTAACATTGGTCTGGTACTGCATGGAGTAATGGAGTATGACTTATCACTGCGCTTCCTTGAAAATGCCTTAAACATCAATACAAAATACCACGGACCTCGATCTCTGAAAGTGGCTCTTAGGTTTGTCAAATTAATATCAGTGTTGATTGGTAAACGTTTGTATTTCTTTTAAATTAAGTTTTTATAAGATTTTTTTTTTGTTTCAAATGTTTTGTTTTCACCAGTCATCATTTGGTAGCCAGAGTCTATGAAAGCAAAGCAGAATTTCGTTCTGCACTTCAACATGAAAAGGAAGGTTATACAATCTACAAGAACCAGGTGTGACATTGTGTAAACTCATGTAACATAAAATATAGCATTAATTTGACTAACTTTTCTCTTCTTACAACAGATGGGTGAGGTGCATGAAAAAACAAAGGAAAGCTCAGAGTATCTGAAGTACCTTACGCAACAAGCTGTAGCACTTCAGAGGACAATGAATGAAATTTACAAGAATGGCTCCAATGCCAGCATCATGCCTGTAAAGGTGACTGTCATATGCATGTTTTTCTGTTTATTTTGTTTTGTTTTTGTTATCCAAGATTCATCTGATGCTTATTCTCTATGTTGCAGTTTACTGCCCCCAGCATGGCGAGTGTCTTAGAACAGCTCAACATTATTAATGGGATCATCTTTATACCTCTCAGGTAAAGTCTTCTATTATAATCCATCTGCAGTCCAGCATAAAATTACACCAGATACTGTTTGAATCAGGTCCTAATTTCATAACTTGGATTTTTTCAGTCAAAAAGATCTGGAGAACCTGAAGGCTGAGGTGCAGAGGCGACAGCAGCTGCAGGAGCTTGGAAAGACTGAGGAGAACTTGGAAGAGACCCCACTGGAACTGGAGGACAAAATTCCTATTGATTAACGTTTAACAGGAGTACGCAATAACACAATGCTCAAGTCGTTCAGCCTGTGGCATCACAAACCCGGACACTTCAATCAACTTGAAATAGTATGGGAGGGGTAACACACAAATTGTGTTTTTATAGGCCTTTAAATGCATTTCCTATCTTATAGGAAATGATGAGGGGAATATAAACATGCCTGATCAATGTTAACAAGCAATGCAGATATACCTGGTCCAAGATGAGGTGTGAAAGTATGCAGCCAAACAAGAGAGACCAAGATGACCATGACATTGTAGGCCAGGGCCTTATTAAATGTATCTTAGTACTTACTCGTCCTGCTTCAGATTTGCACAGTACTATTAGTCCAAATCTCATTTTACCATGCATTTCTCTGAAACCCCTTGATCTTTGGACATATAGCTGTTGCCTGCCATGTTCTTCTGGTACAGCACCAATCCTCTCCTCGAACTCAGGAGCCATTTCTACTGTGCACTAAGAGCAACAACATTGTTTAAGCCAACAATGCATTGTTCAAAGGTTTTAAGATTGTAAGGATTTTCACTACGTTATTTTAGATCTGTAGTGGTTGATTTTTCTCAATTATTTCATGATGAAGGTGGCCGTAATCATTCATAATTGTCAGTACAAGCCGTGTAAATGTGAGAGTGAAACTTTCTTTGTAACAGTTTGCAGGATATGGTATTTAGGGCCTCATGATTTATTAATTTAAGCAATGTCTAATTTATAGAAGCTGTATAGAAGCAGAAAGATGTATAAATCTATCAGAAAGAGACAAATATTTGATTGTAATGGATTTGCAAATTAGAAAAACGTCCATGGTCTAAAAACAGTAGAATATCTATTTAGTAGCATTAATCTATTTTTACACACTGTGGCATGTTGTATAATTGTGTGTAATTCTTTGTGCTGTCAAAGAGAAGAACGTTTGGCTTAGGCTGTTGCTGCTTCTGCTGCTGTGTAGTTTATGTTGAAGCTAAAGAACAATAGTGATACTATCCAGATGTTTTATTTTTCTACACAAAAGTACATCTGCGGGATAGTTGTTTCTTCAGTTAAAACAATCGATGCCTGTTGATCTTGTAACTCAATGTATCATGAAGGTACTAGAAATTGAGTGCTCAACTTGAGCAGTAGTAACTGATTCCATTGTATTCGTTTTTACTTTGTCTTGTTTTTATTTTTCTTTTTTGGATAATGTCTTTTTCTATGTCATGGACATAAAACTATCTCTGATTGTCAGTTCATTGAGCAGTATTCAGTGCACTTTCATGTGCTATTTGGTTGTGTGGTAATTAATTGCACAACTAAAAGTAGACAAAAAGGGCTGCTCCAATGTTCCAATGTACCAAAAACTAATAGGTTTGTGCTTGTATACATGCAATGTGTTCCTCTCATGGCAAACTGTTAATTGCTGCCATCTGTAATGTGTGATTAAAGCAATATTGTGAAAAGGTTTTGTAGAAAATTCTGTTAATATATGGCACATACAAATGAACAACAATTACTTGCGAAAATTGAGCCTTAATAAACAAACCGTAAAGGCAAGCTTGTCTATTGCATGTTTCATCATCCATAAGGGGCCGCACCAAGCTTTAAAAAATTCATTGAGATCACTTCTACTTAACAATTTATCAACAAACATTGGGAAATCTGTTAAAGGTAAATCAGGCTATCATCTCCTTATTTATTTTATATTTATGCTTATTATTTTTATTTTATTTTTTCTCTTTATCGGGATTATTGGTTCCAACGTCATGTTTCTGAATGAGGGACGTGCGCGCTCGCGTGTCTGTGAACGCGAGCTGAAGCGCGCTCGCGTATGAAGGCGGTGCGAAAACAGGAGGCACTGCTGAGACTATAGACTGAGACCAGAGACTGAGACCAGGGACTGAGACCAGCGCACTTTACCTCCACATCACAAGATCATATTGGAGAGCGGAAATTTCACCGCCCCGTTGGATCGGGTCACCGTGGGAGAGACTGAAGAAGACATCCGCAGGCAAAACAAGAGGGTAAGTTTAATGCTTGCTACTGATGTTACTTGCTCTACTAATCCAAACTGGCATTAGTACAAGGGAAATGACTGTTGCTGCAATTTCTGCATCTCCTTTTTATGTCTCAAAATGGCGGCTAGGCCCTTGCACTGGAACAGCAGCAGGTATCTTGTCCACAAGGCTGTCGGGACACATTAAGGCCGTGTGTAGTGTGAGTGTGTAAAGCCTGATGCTAAAGCCTTCATGTCTGTTTTGTATTTCAAGTCATGCTGCGTCAAGTTGTAACAAAGGCGGTGGGACTTTGTGACTGTGTGGAGGCTAACTTCGCTAAGGATAATGTCAAGCTAAAGATCCAATAAGAGCGAATTGTGTACGATGGAAGCTTTAAAAATAACCTTAAAAAATAAACCATTGGAAGAGCAGCACGTGAAATATATTCCACAGAATTGACTACAAAAGAGTATCCTTATCCTATCTATACATGAACCCCGGCGTTACGTGACATATTTGCATGAATGTTTGACGTGGTAGATTATAGTCAGGGATAGAAGAGGCTATTCTATCTCCATGTCAGTGCCTTAAACTGCTGACTGTATTGTTACATAAAACCTTCTTGTTGGTTGTTGTTGTTGATGCCTGTTCCAGTTGTTCCTTGATGGTACATGTGTATTTCTCTAATGGGGCCTTGATAGGAGCAGGATGGGGCGTGTAGTTTTAGCAAAAGGGCCAAAGGGACGTTTCTGAAATAAATCATTACAATAACTATGATAATATTTGATCACCAGAAACCTTTAGTTGCTACTTTGTAATATTGCATTTGTTGAAAAGGATGATGTTTGATACTGACAGTGCTCCATGTTTTCCTTCTCTGAAGATCTTCTTTTGATTTATCATGCCAATATAGCCATACATTGCGCATTAAAATGTGTTGGTTACTTTAAATGCTGGGAACACAGACCCTATCCTATCTTAACTTGTGACACCCTTAAAGGGAAATTAAGGGAAATCTCTTGGATGTTGAACCTTGTCATTGACATGATTTGTACCCATCGTCACATAACTAAATGTACATTTTCTCTTTTTTCTCTCAGATGCAGTGTGGGCTCAGCTGGTGATTGGTCTGCTCTCTTGACACTGGAGTGAGCCACATTTTGGGTAGTCCTCATCTAAACTTCTCCCACAGCCCCTCACTGGAGTACAGAGTGTGCGTTCAGTCAACTTGCTCAGATCAGCACAGCTCATCTCCTGAGTGAGAAGAGTAGCTGCACAAGATTCACCTCTGTCACCTGCTCTCCCCTGGCCCCGCCCCAACCGCCCTGTGGCCATGGTGCTGTCCCAAAGGCAAAGAGATGAACTGTAAGAGTCTTCTTCAAATAACATGCACTTTTTCACACACATATTCACAGTTTGCATATAGAAGTAATGGATAAGATGATGAAGTATAATAAATCTTGCTCAGGTGCATTTCTTTCTTAGCGATCTGCATTAACATACTACATTATTTATCATTACTTGGTGGCATGGTGGCATTTCAATTAGCACTTCTATTGGGTTCTAATCCCATGACAGATGTGCCATTTTTCTGTATGTAGTTTGCATGTTCTACATGTGTCTGTGGAGGTTTGATCCTGTTGCTCTGGTTTCTCCTACCTCTAAAACATATGCAGTATGTTTTTTTAAGTACAGTATTGGTTGAGTTGTGATTTCTTTTTGACAGCAGCTGTAACTAGGGGTGTGCAATTAGTAATCAAATATTCTTCAGATTGAACTATTGATTGACGAGTTTATATAACTCAACTCCTGTAATCTTCACCTAGTATGTCAAACAGAAAGTTGTGTGTAAAATCTGTTGTCCAGGTAGAATCTATGGCAAAGGAGAAAATCCATTTGTCTTTGTATTTGACCTAAATAAACTTTTGTTTAGTTGGCAAATTGAATTTCTCCTTTGC
>KN510378.1:11445-47161 GCA_000787155.1 Scartelaos histophorus
CTTTCCCTATGTCTCTCTCTTCTGCTCTCTTTCCATGTCTCTCTCTTCTGATCTGTTTCCCTCTGTCTCTCTCTTCTGCTGTCTTTCCCTTCGTCTTTCTCTCTATCTTCCTCTTTGTCTCTCTGTTCTGCTCTTTCTCTCTTTCTCTCTCTTCCTCTGTGTCTCTTCTGCTCTCTCGCTTTCCCTCTGTCTCTTTCTCTTCTCTCTCTTTTTGTCTCTCTTTCTGTGTGTGTGTCTCTCTCTCTCTCTCTCTCTCTCTCTCTCTCTCTCTCTCTCTCTCTCTCTCTCTCTCTCTCTCTCTCTCTCTCTCTCTCTCTCTCTCTCTCTACACACAGTCCCTGATCGGGCTCACAAAGGCTGCAGAGTAAGAGTACACAGCGCCGTCGCAATCAGCATGAAGAAGACTGAAGGAGGGAGAGAAATCGAAGAGAGGGGCAGAGTTGGGCCGAGAGATGGGGCAGAGAGAGAGAGAGAATTGGAGGGGGTGGACTGAGAGGGGGATGAAGAGGGAGAGAGAGAAGATGAGGGAGGAGAAAGGGTATGATCAAGACGAGAGGATGATGAGAGAAGGAGATGGAGAAATTGAGAGAAGCGTGAGAATTGGAGGGAAAATGAGGAGAGAGGGAAGCAGGAGAGAGACAGAGAGAGGGATGAAAATGGGAAGAAAGAAAGAGGGAGAATTGGAGAAAGGATGAAGAGAGAGCGAACAAGAAGAGAGGGATGAAGAAGCAAAGAAAGAAAGATGATAGGCGAAGAGAAAGATGGAGCGAGTGGAAACAAAGAATGAGTGACAACCAGAAAGAGGGGGAGCATAAGAGCGACAGAGAGGTGGAGAGAGAGAGGAAGAGAATAATGATTAGGGAGTGACAGGGAGGAGGAGAGAGGAAACAAAGAGACTGAGAGAGGGATGAAGAAAAAGAGAAAATGAGGGAGGAGAGGGATAGCATGACAGACTGAAAAGATGGAGAGAGGGCTAGACGGAACAGAAGAAAGCTGTAGAACGAGAAAGGAAAATGAGAGGGAGAGAAGTGCCAAAGAAAATGTGAACATGGATGGAGGAATATTACAACACAAAAGCTGTATTCAAAAGTGATGGAGAGGTGCAGAGAGCGAGTATAAAGTTCTCAAATGGGCTCGAAGTGACAAAAAGGTGAGAGGAGAAAAAGTCTCACAAAACAGCCTGAAAATGCACCAATGGAGTCAAACAATAAATTAATCTAGTGATCTAATTCTGGTATAATTAAATTACTAGTCAAAAGTTTGAACACACCATCACCACATTTATTGTTTATTTCTATGTGAAAACATTAAATATATAAATTAAGATGAATGGAATTAAGTTACTTTTCTGGTGGAGGGTCTGGAGATGTTATTGCTTTGTCTGGAATGTTTCACAGTACGGTATTAATCCTAAACCGGACCAAGTTACAGGTCAGATCTGTGGAGAGGTGACCCCGCTCACAATCAGAATGCCTGTTTTCTTTGTATTTTTGAGCTATAAAACCACTTATAATTTAATCCATGTAAGATGGAGGGGTTTAATGTCTGTAATTCTGTGGAACATTCCAGGCAGAGCGATGATATTTCTATAGAAATAAGCAGGTGATGCATCCCCAACCAAAAATGTACATGGATATATGCATTTTACATTTTATAACAAAAACCTCCAAGTAGCCATGTTTTGTGTTTTTGTTATTAAACTTTTTTTTTATTACTAAATAATTCCATATATTTGATGAAAGTGCAAAGAAAAATGAACATTGAATGAGAGAATGTATCCCAACCTTAACCTTTGACTGGTCAGGTATGTTTAGTTTATTTTTACTATATACTTTAGCTACTTTCTACATTTTATATAAAGTTAAGCCTTAATTAGAGGTAATAAATGTAGAATTGGTGGCCTTCACTGTAGATGTATCGCTATACGATGACCTGTCCAAGTTGAGAGTGTCTATTGGCCTTATTCTCATTATATAAGAAAGCACATTAGGAATACAATGTCCAGAACTCGGATCACAAAAATGTATGAAGACCTCGCTTGAACTGCTCCTATTGTCTGGAGGTGACAGCGCGTGCCATAAGGGAGAGAGTTATGTGGTACGAAAAAGCACTTAAATCTGTAACCATCCTGAAAATGCACTCACACACTGGCAGTTAGCTAAAAGTGCACTGGAGTTTCTCTTTGTAACGACGCCAATAAAAACTTTATGCGCGTTTCGTTAAAATTTTGATCTGGGTTTGCCTCCTCTCTCTTAACATCTGATTTAGAATTTAAAGTTAAAACTACGGTGTGTAACTTTTTAGCCAAAAAAGTAAAGTAAAATGCATCTTTTTTTTTTTTTTTTTCCTTCTTCCGTAAACTACTGCTTTGTGACGTCACAAGGTGGAACAGAGCGTTTTGAGCTTTGGAGACAGACTAATAAAAAGTGTGTGAATGAAACAAAACACAACTCCAGGTTTGTGGAAGTGCTCCCCTGTGTTTTTAAACTCCAATAATCTCCACTAGAATCTCTCTTGAACGGTAAAAGTGTAGCTGTCAACTTGAAAACTACTGTAACCGTCCTGAAAATGCACTCACACACTTGGAGTTTGCTAAAAGCGCAGTGGAATTTCTCTTTGTAACAACGCTAATAAAAACTTTATGCACGTCTTGTTAAAATTGCGTTCCGAGTTTTGCACCATTTGCCTCCTCTCTTCTCTCAAACCGATGAAACCCGAGACCCCTGCTGCCGATCCACCACTGGGAGTAACTGTCCAGAAAGAACGCAATAAAATATTCAATAGGAAAAAAAGCACTGGCGCTAACCCCAGATAGCCATTATCAATTCAGAATATTACCCGGGCTGCTGGCTTATGTATGCGCCTTTTATTTGGCTAGGGACTTTGTGTGATTAGATCGGTCAGGTGGAGTTTGGTGTCACCGCTATATTACTGTGCACTCCTCTCTGTCTGTCTGATTGGATTATGGAGATGTGAATATTTGAAAAGTATTATCCACTTAACGTCATGTTTCTGGACTATTGAGTTTTGCATGACATAGTTCTACAGCTCAAGGTAGATATTTGAAATGGGTTAGCGTGATAGAAATGTAGCATGTGTTAGGTTGGAGTTAGCTAGGCCCATATTTCGTCATTTTCTGATCTATGCTAAAATGTTGTTTATTTATTGCTGGGGCTGTTGCGGTTCAAGAATTTCCCTTGTGGTAACTTCTCTCCACCCTCAGTATTGCACAAAGACCCATAATAATACTTGTGGGGATGTATTTGAACAGTATCTATATAAAACCACAGACACGTACACGTGCATGTGTATGTGTATGTGTAGTGTAATGTCGTTTTACAGACAAGTTACAAGAATATGTTATTAGGATCCTCCAGTGAGTAACAGTATTATAACCTGGCTGAAGCTCCCATGTATATACATGTGTATGTGCATGTGTATGTGTATGTGTAGTGTAATGTCGCTTTACAGACAAGTTACAAGAATATGTTATTAGGATCCTCCAGTGAGTAACAGTATTATAACCTGGCTGAAGCTCCCAAGAGTTAATTTTGCATAATACAGGACCTTTAAAACTGTGTGTGTCATCTTAAAGAGAATATCTGATTTAATTTGATTTAGTTTTCCTTTGCATTTGAATAAGACAGATGGCCGTTGGTTTGCAGACGCATTTATCTCCACGTTGTTCTTTAGGGACACAGGTGGGGAGTAAAAGTTTTTGATTGTTTTTGAAAACTTTCATTTTAACAGAATTGGAGCCTGTCTGAAGACTGTGGGTCGTCCAGAAAGCGATTCACAGTGTTATTTTTCCATTTTGGCCATTAAAAACATAATGGAACATGATGAGGGTTGGATTGGGTGTGAAGAATAGCCAAAAAGTATACTAAAGTAATAGTATAATTACAATATTGCTCAAGTAACCATGTAAATTAGTTGAAAAATGGGTTGGGAAATGACTAAATAGTTTTTAAAAAGTACATGGTAGGTAATCATAAGAGGGACTGGACATAACATATGATTTCTAATTTAAAGCTAAAGAACAGTGTGTAACTTTTTAGCCAAACAAAAAGCCATTTTGTGATGTCATGTGTTTAATACATAATAAAAATGTCCCACTGTGTTTATAAACTCATACACCTTCACTAGAATCATTTGGATCATTTCAGCCCTGGAATTACACATCTTTAGCAAACAAAAAGCTACCACTTAATGACATCATGAGGTGGAACAGAGCATTTTGAGTTTTGAAGATGTAGACAGACTAATAATAAAGAGTTACGACACAAAATCACAACTCCAGGTCTGTTTTTGATGAGGTAACAACATTCTAGCATGGCTTAAATCTCACAAGAGTCAAATTTGCGTAATTTAGGACCTTTACGGGAAAGACTACATAGATTACAACATATGAATTTCTATAATTATTTAGTTATTTGCAATATCTTCTTCCCTTTTATAATTTTACATTATAGCTTTTGAATGATTTTCCCCATAAAAGTAATTACAAAGACAACACTTGTAGCCTTTAAATCACAAACAGATGGAATATGGCACTTTTTTTCCTCGTGTAATTTTTCAAACGCTCGTCCCAATTATCTCTCCTTCACGTCGCCTGATTAAAGCTTTTGACAAACAACTTGTGTTTTATTAATCATGACATCGCCCGCTTGTACACGTTTCTCACAGCAACGGTCACTGTTGCCGTGACACGCACAAACGCCATTTAATTTCTAATCTCATTTCTTTTTCGTTTGCTTACAGACGGTCGATTGTAGCTTTAATTACTGCACCTTTTTGCTTTCCGGAGACCTTGAATCCCGATGAGCCCCTGCTTATTTAAACTGACAAATAACTAAACGAAAATACCAGCGCTGGGTCAATTAAAAGGGCTTTTCGCTGTCCAGATTGTTTTAATTAAAGTAGCAGTGAAATGTAAACTTGTTTCTCGTTATGATTAGCCTTAATTAGCTGTCAGTCCGATCATAATTACTTTTGAATACAAGCGACCTCCGAAGCCTACATCTGCATTCAATAACGTCAGGGCTTTGCTTGTGTGACCAGTACGTCCCCCGTGCCTGTCACCACCTATTTGTCTCAATAGACCCCCAACGTACATGCATTTATTCAAGGAGGAATGGACACTTATATCGCCCTGTAATACTAAATGAAAAATTTAGGGGATTGTATAAACACAGACAAATTATGAAAAATGTTGAAAAATGTTGAAAAAAAAATGTAATGTGTGTTTTAATTAAAAGTGCATTATGTAACGTTTCTGTTGGTAGAGGTTCAGCCACCTGCTTGTCTCCATGGCGATGTTATTGCCTTGTCTAGAATGTTCCGCAGTATGTCCACAGAGAAAAGCAGATGACGCCAATACAAATACCAGGAACTGAATAAATGCAAGATGACTCAATTTAAAGCTATACTGTGGGACATTCTATGCAAAACAATAGCATGTCAGCACCTATTTGTTTCAATGGACCCCATACATACATTTATGCTATGAGTAATTAACAGTAGAATTATATAGTCCTCAATAACAAAATTATAAATTACAGGGGTTGTATAAACATGGTTATTAAGATTGTAAAAACGGCAAATGACAAATTATAAAAACTATTTAAATATAATGAAATCAAATGTATCTTGTGTTTTATAAGCAGATTATGTTAATTTTCTGTTGGTGGGATTTTATTGACTTGCCTAGGTGAGTCTTTTCTGCAAATTGGATAAATGCGAGATACATACATTTAATGCCATACAGTGGAATATTCCGTGTAAAGCAATAACATCTTCATGCATACCAACCAGACGAGTTGCATAGACCCCACACTGAAACTTGGACATGTTGGCTTGATCATTGGATAGGCTCTTTAATGATTTAATTCAGACATTATTCATGAGTTTCAACTTCTTGTTTACAGGAATGTGGATTAGTATTTGCCATGACAACAGTCTTAATCTTTTATCACTCTGAAACCTATGGATAAATATATATTTGAATTGATTTATTTTCTTTCCTTCAATATAAATTATACTAATATCTCAGAGTTGTCATATTAAACTAAACCAAATGTCTGTTTTGTAGGTTTTACTGGACTTGGTGGTGAAGAAGAGCCATGGCTTCAGTGTGGAGCAGCTGGAGCGGCTGTACTCTGTGCTCAGTCAGAGCATCTATCTGCACCGCCATGACTACGACAAAACACAGCTACTGGAGGTGAGACGGGCTACTGTCAATAACACAACTAGCACAAATACAACTTAAGCACAGGGTCGGCTTTACTTGTGCCAAACACAACCTCAGATAGAAAACCATATTAAAAAGCTATAGAACAATGCAATAAGCTGCAGGGCATCTAGTGGTAATTTGGTATTTAACATTCTAAAATGATTTAACATGAGGCTAACTGATAATGCTGAGATCTATGACACAATCCAAACCTTGATTGTGTGCCAAGATGGATTCTACAATATTTGTGAGTTCAGCTCACCCGACAGGTGAAGGGCAACCAATCACATCACAGCATTGAGGTTTGTGCAGAAGTCAAAGGTGAAGCGCTCAAAAGAACCAAAACTATAGATGACAATCAGCCCATTATGATTTCAGACTTTTAGAGACTCTTTTATTTGAGAAAAACTTGCAGAAGGTAAACATTTTATGCATTTTTGGACAGAAGACTGTGCTTTTCTCTCAGCTGGATTTAACAATGGAAAAACATTCCAGATTGATAATGTGTAAAACTCATTTCATATATTACTTTGTGTGAGCTAAAAACCACAACTCACCGGTATTTACGTAGTTTAAATAATACTATGCCAGGATCATGCTAATGATTATGGTGCAGTCAACATAAATAGACCCCACCAGAGAAGGCTTGCCTACCCCCACAGTTTGAGAAACACTGGTGTATAGGTTGTGTATTTGAGAGAACTTTCAGTAAGAATTATTCTAAGTCTAATTAGCTGAGGAAAACAGAAGTGTATTTATCAGACCTGAAACACTCTGACAGCAGAGTAGGAGCGAGGTTTATAAGTGACATTACAAGGTCACTGTGTCTTGTTTACTTCATACATTATGCTTACATTATGATGCAGGTCAGACATGCTGTGTTTACCATAATTATGCATAGATCTATTCAAATGAGGCGCCACTCAATTAAATGATGAACATCTACAAGTCATTTGTGACCTACTTAAAATGAGTTTGTGCATATTTTGTAGTAATCTATGTAAAGTTGAGTAAAAATAACAGTTATCTTCTTGCAACAACAATGTACATTTGATCCCTGCTTGAGCACATTGTGAAGAGATATAATTGTTACACAATATTTTGTTGGCTTCTTTTTATAAAGATATTATAAAAGATATTATAAAGGTCCTATATTGCGCACAATTGACTCTTGTGAGCTTTAAGAGCATTCATGGTCCTGTTTAGGTGTTGTGATGGGAAAAACTGACACTTGAGATGAGTGTTAACAAATGGTTTGGCTGACAGCATTGGTAAGGGGTGGGACACTATCTTTAACAGCCTCGCTCTGGATTGGCTCTTTGGTTGCTTTCATACTCATGGTAATTCGCTCCTCTAACCTCTAGCATCGATGAGGTTCATTTGGCTGGAGCCGAGCGCTGTGGTTATCGTCAGTTGTTTGGTCACATTTGAGATTTTGTAGCTCTGCATTTTGCCCTGTCCAGCCTGTTGTGTAGTTGTATGTTAGACCCCAACCTACTGCCCTGTATTACCCTGTATATAGAAGCTGCTGTCAGTTTGTCAGTGCGGGAGAGTGGGGGAGGGGGAGAGGGGCAGAGGGGCAGAAGCAGAGGGGAGCGGTTGCCAGGTGGTGCCACACACACACACACACACACACACACACACACACACACACACACACACACACACACACACACACACACACACACACACACACACACACACACACACACACACACACACACACACACACACACACACACACACACACACACACACACACACACACACACACACACACACACACACACACACACACACACACACACACACACACACACACACACACACACACACACACACACACACACACACACACACACACACACACAGGTTGGATTCATGTGTCTTACGTGGACATTACAGAGACTTTTGTTTATTTTTAGGAGCATAACTTTAACCAGGCTTGCTACTGATCTGGTCTTCACCCAACTCTCTGAGGCTGGGAAACAATGGGTCCCTCATGACTCGATACAGTACTCAGTACCCGGCTCATGACAAACAGTGAATATATAAACTAAATAAGCAGAAAAATGGCAGTGTGGCATTTTAACAAAATTTTGCATAATATTGGACCCTTTAAAGTACCTCTGACTGTTCAAGCTTGTACACAAACTTATATCAAGCCAGACCGAGCCGCAAGCAGGTTATCTCAACACACCCATAGAGGAAGACAGAAGACTCTGACATAACTCCATTTATTCACTGTAACTCCATGCGGTGTTGTTTGCTGCTGAAGTGTGAATGAAATATAACATGCGTACGTACATTTGTTTCTGTGTACTCTGCTCGTCTCCTCTTGGGCTTCAGTCATCCAGAAAAGCTGTGACCTTTCCAGATGGAGACAACTGGAGCCTGCTTCCAGCTAAAGCCACAGGGACTATAGACAATAACACTACAGCTACAGACTGACCTTCACATCGCCCCAGAATTATTATTACGTTTTGTCCGTCACAGAAAACCATTAAAGATTTTCCACCAGTCTTTGACCTTTAACCAGTGCGTGCGTCGCTAGAACAGTAAATCATGTTTAGCTGTGTTTATGTGGTCCAACGTGCAGCTTTGTGGGGCCAAGAAGTTATAATCCTTTGCACCATTATGCAGTTTGTTATAATGATGATGTGTTGAATGTATATCGGTCATTGTAATAGCCAATAGCACTTTACATTGTATTAGCTGCTACTAAAGACTGTATAAAGAAGTGGATTAAGGGAGTCAAATGAAGCTCATGAGGCTAACGATTATAAAAACCAATTTGGAGCCAGGCCCATATTAGAAACAGGAATTTATTAACAGATGAAACGACAAAATAAAAACATCAGGATCATGCAGAGCGAGTTAATACGAAGATTTTAAGACCAAAATGATGAGGCTCACTGCAGCAGTTGCAGAGAGAGGCAACAATTTCTCAGGTCAAGTCAATTAGAGCCAGAATCTATGGATCCGGAAGTGCCCATGTGTTTACTTCCTATTTGGAACATGGTGGTTAGCGACCAATCTGCGCCACATTCTTACATGCCCAAGGGTACAACAGTAGTAGGTGGTATTTGGAGCCAGGTTTGAACCGGCAACCTTTGGGTAACTGGGCAAACACTATCACTCAATCATTGCCACTCTATGAACTACAAAATGTAATTGATACTATTGATACTAATATTAATTTACCTGCAGTGTCTGAATATGGAAAGCATCTCATTACATGTAAGCTCTGTAATAAGCCGGATTACTCCATGTTAGAAAAGTTACATAATGCAACTTTTTGAGAGTTTCCTTGTCTTCATGGAGATACTGTTTTGTCTTGAATGTTCCATCGTATGGCATTAAATCTTCAGCATTTTAAGAAGTAAAAATACATGTTTTCAGGAAATTTTCACTCAATAAAAAAATTCAAGATGGATACGTTTAATGCAATACAGTGGAACATGTCAGGATATGCAGTAACATCTCCATGGATACAAGCATGCAGCAGACACCTCACCCAAAAAGTTGCGTAGTGCACTTTTAATGTTTCTTACACAAATGAGCAACAAAAAACATGTATGTGGCTTTAGATTGCATCATCTGTATAAAATTAAAACAGATATTAGTCCTACTCCTGATAAACCTTTAAATTGTAAGATTTTATATCAACGGCCAGAGGCTTTCCACGTTATCAAAAACTACATCATTTTGACTTGATCTTGCTGACTTCAATTTGCTTTTCACTTGTATCACATTACACTTAAAACAGGCTGTTAAACTGGCTTTGGTGTCCGCCTGCTACAATTAAACGGAAACGGCTCTTTCAAGGAGACTGCCTTTGAAAACAATGTGTACAAATGTTGGAACAGTGTATGGAGAAGATCAGATCACAGGGCTCAAAGTGCAGCCCTGTCTACTGCGCTGTCGTCTTTGTAAAGCGTAAATGAATATAGCCTTTGCCTTTTATCCTGCTGGATCGTGGCTGTCAAGAAGTTGCGAAATACCTCTTTTCTTTCAGTCACAATAAAGCGAGATTCTTCTCTCTCTCCTTTTTTTCCCTCTTTTTTTTTCATTCGTGGAAAAACTCCAGTGTTATTTTGCCCTTATAACCTCTGCATTCAAATTCAGAGCGAATACCAGATAGAGCTAATTAGTTTCAGTTAAAGTGCGTAAGGGAGCACAATCTGAAGTGATTGTGGTCGCAAAGGTAATTTAAAATATTTTTGACAGCCGAAATGACTTTAATTAGTGCTGCTAACCTGATGTTTTTCGAGCCTTTTCAATGCTCCTCTCGCGTAATTTTGCATCCATTTCCAGAGTTTTCGCCTTTTTCAAACTCCAAAAAATCTTAAATTCGTCTTGTCGAACTGCGCCTGCTGTGTTTTGGTTCATATATTTGGTTGTCTGTGCCAGCGGTGCAGCCTTTTTTTCTATGTTTTGTAATGATTAGCCTCTGGTGTACACTGGTGTTTTATCATATTATCTGCATGGAAACACAAACACACACACTAGAGGCTAGGTGGGAGAAGTGTCTTGCCCAAGGACACTATAACAGTACTAATATAAGCACTGCTCTATTCTATGCTTTGTTAGACTGTGAGCTGTGCTTCATTTTAACACAGTCTGTTCAGATATAGCTGATTTATCTACTACAACAGCTGAGATGATTTGTGCTTTTAAACAAGTCTCTCATGCATAAATTTACACTCACAACCTACCTACCATTAGCCAAAAGTATTTCAGTTTGTCACTCTCACCTTTTTGTTGAAAATTAAACACTTAAACATGAACATGAGCGCTGGTACTGATCATAGGCTCCTGAACATATGTGGTTTAAATCCATTTTGTATTTTAGTTGTGGGTTTTCAGACTTGCTCTAATATGTGCATTGCATTTCCATGTTAACTGGTGAATATTCCGCCAATACATATACGCACACCACCCCCCACTTAATGTCCTTGCAAGTATCAATACACTATAAGCAGAAACCTGTAGAGTCAATGTCAATATGAAAAGTAAACATTTGTATTCTATTGTTGCCTACACTCCAGACTATACAGAACAGTGAGTTCTCATCTCTTGTGTCTCAGCGAGTTATGCCGACAATATACTTCGATTAAACTGCATGTGTCTATAGATGTTTGTTTTTTTTATCACAGGTTTCATAACTGGTCACATGGTTCCTGTATAGACCTGTTGATTGTGTTGATTGTACAGCAGCCCTGATGGAGACTCGAAAGTAGCTGAAATGCGTTGCCATGATCACCAATAAATACACCGCAAATCAGTGCCTCTATCATCCTTCTCTCATTTGTACAAAAATCCAAGCCCCCTGGTCCAGTGAGCTCCTTTTTGCATATTGATCCAATGAAGCACTCCAAATGATACTTTGCGCTGACATCACTCTGGGATGTTCAACATGTGTCTGTATCTGATGGAATGTTCGGCACTTATATGGACACATTAGCAAACACTGGCAAAATGTTTTAAGATTTTCTGAAAACTCAAGAAAAAACAAAATAGTAACATCATATTTTCAAGAGCCTGTGATCAATACAAGTGTTCATGGTTTGATTTTCAACAAAAAAGGTGAAAGTGATTAACTAAAAAACTATTGGCTAATACTGGCTAGCTCGTGACTGTAATATTTGAAGTGAGAAACTTGTTTAACAGCACAAATCAGCTCACCTGTTGTAGTTCTTTCTGCTCAAATTGTGTTAAAGTAAAACTAATACGCCTCTGACAGAGCAGTGCCTACAAGTTAGCATCATACTCCGAGGGAATGTTGATCAGCTGCAAAGTTTATTGCTATTTTGATATCTTAGTTTGTAATGATTCCAAATTTCATCTGTAGAAGAACAATGGACCTTTTAATGTATTTTGCAACTCATATTTAAAAACACTGTAGATTGTCTTTGCTCCACTGTTTTTGTAATTTCTTCTAACTGGTAGACAGACGTAAACCTGAAATTAACAGTTTCTTCAAATTTTGACTTAATTTGGTTGGATAATACATGCTGTAAATATAAATTATAGTTTTACACCAAAGAAGAAGCAATTTGTGAAGAAAAGTTGGAAAATAGGCTGAAAATTACAGATAGTTAGAAAGTTCTGAAACATACTGATAACATCACACCAGGAAGAATTTTACCCAAAATGTGAGCACAATTTACAAGTAAGAAGCATTTGTTCTGATGTTTTAAGTTCCTATATGACGCAAAATTGACCCTTGTGAGGTTTAAGTCATGGCTGTGTAAAGACTGCACACTACAGGATTTTTCAGTCTTTTTAAATGTGCGACAAAGGGCCCTCTACAGACATGAGGAGAATCTTATGAGACTTAAAATCTCTGACCACAAAGACTGCAGCGGGATATGGCTGCTTAACACAACATTACTATATAGTTTTGTGCGCGATCTAGTCAGCTGTTTCCAGTCTACAGTATTTATTCAGTATACAGTCTGCAGTTATTTGTGGAATGTGGTGCAGAAGTAGAGACACTGTCACTAATCTCCAGCTTCACCTCGATCCATGTGCTGCGTGGGTGTAAACGGACACACGTGAGGAACTTTTTACGCCTTTTTTCATTTCTATGGTTAATGTGGATGAGATGTTAGTCTTTAAAGAGGTTTTTACAAAGTCTTTATCTCCACTCTATCCTGTGTTTGTATCTTGCATCTATGTGTGCGTCACTTCTCTGCCCCTGACGCTCTGTTTTATTGGCGTTGCTGATGTTTGGTGGTTACGATCTGACAGGCACCACACACATGAGGAGCACAGTGGTTTCAAAATCACACACAAAGACAAAAAGTCAAAAAAATCGGGTCAAGAAATCACAGCCAAAATTAGGTAAATTCTCCTGAAGTGTGTTGTGACCTTTATTATTAGTCTGTCTACATCTTCAAAACTTAAAACGCTCTTTTCAACCTTATGATGTCAAAGCGGTAGTTTTCACATTAATGGCAACCTTTTACCTATATTTCGATTGAAATATGCAATTATAGGCCTGAAATTATAGAAATGATTCTAGTGAAGGTGTATGGAGCACTTCCTTTATTGCCACATAACATCACAAGGTGGAACAGAGTGTTATGTTTTTTGTTTTGCTTTGTCTAGGGTTTTTTTGTTTGAGAGAAGAACTCAGCCTAAATATGCAGGGTTTGTGTTTTAAGAATGTGTGAATGAAACAAAACACAACTCCAGGTCTGTTTGTAATGAGGAAACAACATTATAACATAAATCAGAAAATAGCATAATATGGAATGTTCGGAAGCTCCTACTTTGACAGTCTTTCGCACTTTAAAATCTTGTTATTCTCATGGCCTTATGGTGAACCTTGTTAACAAATATAAAACTTAAGAACTTTATAGTGTAGTCAGCTGTGATGACAAAGAACAAACTAGGTCTTATTTCTATATTCCCTAAATACAATACAGACTGTGTGTTTTATAATGCATGATGTAAAGCTTGTTAGTCTCTCAGGTGTTTCTATAGCCTTCAGCGTTCCCACGGTAACAATGTGAAAAAGGTCCACAGGCCGATGTATTGAAGATCACAGGAAAAAGCACCAAGAAGCACAGCAGTTATTTGTGTGGGTGGAGAGTACAGAGAACCCAGGCACTACTGCGCACTGTTCAAGGATTCATAATATGCAAAACTTACATTATTTGAGCTCTTAATCTTGTTATAATGTTGTCACTTCACCAAAAACATACCTGGAGTTGTATTTTTCTTCATTCTCTGTTGTATCAATTGATTAATGCAAATCATTTTCCCTGAGCACTCAGTTTGCATTTTACCCAAATTGTTGCATCATAGGTAGGGGTGTAACTGTACATGTATTCGTACCGAACTGTTTTTCGATACGGGACATTTGGTTCGGTACAGGTCTATGCACGAGTGAGTTTGCACAATTTATGTGTATGCCAGAATTTTTAATTAATAAACTGATGTAGTGTAAAACTTTTTTAACAGTGTAAAAAAAGTTCTTATGTTCTTATGAAGTATGAATGGGCCTTGCTGGCTTTACTTTTTGAAATGTTTTGTTTACAAGGAATTTATTTTTATAATATTTTATACATTTGTTGCTTATTTGAGAAAATTTTATAACTAGTATCCAAAGAGCAGTTTGCATGTATTTTATTTTCCCGTATAATTTGTATAATGTTAAAACAAAATGTTAAAACAACAAGCAATGGTTTTGCATTATGTTCCCAAACTGTACCGAAAATGAACCAAACCGTGACCTCAAAACTGAGGTATGTACCGAACCAAGATTTTTGTGTACTGTTACACCCCTAATCATAGGTAAAAATCCATAATTGTCATGTGCAGTTTTTAAGCTCATAAGCCATCACCGAACTCACTGGACTGTCAAAATCAACCAAAGATATGACTTCCTATGTTATGTATAAAATGGACTCTTGTGAGCTTTAAGCCATGTTAAAATGTTGTTTCTTCATCAAAAAAATTCATTGTTTCACATCTGTTACATCTATCTGCATCTCCAAAGCTCAAAAATCCTCAAAATACTGTTCCACCTTTTGATATCACAAAGCGGTAGTTTTGAAGTTGACGCCTACTTTTTACCCTTTTACCTCCCTAAGAATTGGGCAGTTCTAGAGCTAACATTATCCAAATGATTCTAGTGAAAGTCTGTATTACCATATGACATCACAAGGTGGAACAGAGAACTATGGTTTGTGTGTTAAACATGTGTGAATGAAACAAAATGTTTAGATAGTGAACAAATGTTTTTGATCAGGAAATAACAATATAACATGGATCAGAAAATGGCATAATATGGGCCCTTTCATTTTCGTAACTTTTTCCCATTGTTTCTTCCCATTGTTGTCAGCAGAGGGCGCTCCAACATCTATCCACCTTACTGAAACAGGAGGCGTCTCTTTTCCAAACACAGATTATTTAAAATTAGAAAATGTGAAATGTTAATCCAAGGTGACCAGAAGTAGTTAAAAGTGAACTGGAATGCTCTTTAAAATCGTAGCACGTCACACAGCAGCTGAGAGTCAGAGCTTTCAGCCACTTTTTAAATTAGTTGTGTTTTTATTCACCTACACCTCAGCACTTGGTGATTTTTACTGCTACTGACCTGCTGCTAATACCTGTGGGCGCGTGCTAACGTGCTAAGTGCCTAATTGAAGCTGTAATGGAGACGGTGAAGTTTGGGCCATTTGTAGTGTCAAACTCTGCATGTGACCTTAAAAAGCTGAGTGCTGCAGGTAGAAAATAGAACTGAATGGAAATACAACTCTGAAACACTTAATGACAAAATAACATTATAGTATAAAGGTCCTATATTACGCTATATTTACTCTTGTGAGCTATAAACCATGTTTTGTTTTTACATCATCAAAAAGTTGTTTTGTTTCATTCACACATCACACTGTCAACATCTCCAAAGCTCAAAATGCTCTGTTCCACCTTATGTCATTTTTAAATTAACAGTTCCCTTTTACCTTTTGTACAATAGAGATTGTAAATTCCAGGACTGAAATCATCTAAAAGATTCTAGTGAAGATGTATGGAGTTTTAAAACACAGTGGAGCACTTCCTGTATTACTGCATGACATCACAAGGTGGAACAGAATGTATTTTTGAGAGAAGAACTTGGCCTAAATATGTAGGGTTTGTGTGTTCAACATATGTGAATGGTGAAGCTAAAAGCAAAACAAAAATGGGTAAAAATGAGCCTTATGAACGTACACTTCCTGATAATCAGACTTTGTAATTAGATGCAAATAGAACACAGCAGACTTTTTTTTTACCTCAAGAGATGCTTATACAATATATCTGTACACTTTTTATTTGGAGACATGGGGAAAAAACAGGTACAGGGCCTTTGTTTGTGACCATTTAAAATCCCAAATGTGTAACTAAATATTAGAGGGACTAGTTTCTTTTTTCAGTTTGTGCAGATTAGCGTGAACCAATTATAGAAGTGCTAAAACCAGACTGTTCTGTTCTTTTGAGACTTACCAACATTTTTGTAAACAACTTAAAAGTTTGTGGAAAAAAACACCTTCAAATTGGTTTAATAACACACTTTCTGTCATTGCAAGCAGTCATTATATTTCAGTGTTGCAATAAAACTACATTTGTGGAAATCTTTTTACACCAATAACATTTAATTTACTCCAATGGAAAAGTACATTTGGTAAACCCATTTAGCTGTGGTTTTATTCTTTAATATATTATAACATGTACTTTTATACAGATTTAAATGCACACTGTGTAACTTTTTGCTTGGGGGTCTGTCACCTTCTTGTTTCTATGGATATTTCATTGCTCTGTCTGGAACTGCTCTGTCAGTGTGACATTAAACAGCTCAACTTTACATTTATTCAATTACAAGTGGTTTTATAGCTCAAAAATACTTTGAAAAACAGATATTCTGAGCTGTAACTTGGTCTGGTTTGGTCTTCATAATAGAAAGGTTTAATGCCGTACTGTGAAACATTCCAGACAAAGCAACATCATCTCCTGGATAAAAAAATCAAAAATCTAGAGAAAAGCATTTGACGGACTCTCTGCTAGAAAAGTTACACAATGCACCTTTTAAAATGAGGAATTAAGGCTCATTTATGCTCCACTTTTGTACATAAACAGATCCGTAGTAACTATCACTGCATTTATACTTCCAAACGTTTCTAATGTCAAGGCTGTGTTCTCTTATGCAACCACAAGAGGGCGCTAATGCCGGTTTGAGATCTGACCAAAAGGACAAAATAGAGCGTCAAATACACAAACATGACAACGCCCAGGCAGGTTTTAGATATCACCCGTTGGGGAAAAACAAAATTAATAAAATAGGTGAGGGAGAATGAATTTGTTTTACTGCTTGTTCTAGTCACTTTTTGTTGAGTTGTGTTCACTACTGCCCCCTGTGGTCAACTCATGTACACCTCTGTTCTGAAGAGACTGACCAAATGACGGACAGAAGCCTCCAGTTTATCTGTATGTGTCTAGAATGTAGAGCATAAACAAGCCTTTAGTGTGTCTTGCTTGTTACTCATTTAGTCTAATTAGTATTGGTAAATGACTTGTTTTCCGGTTTTTATATCTCTAATTTCCCTAAATAATTGCTGCGCTAACTATGGAGCTAATTACAGGGGGAAATGTAAAAGTTCTGATTGCAAATTTTCAAATACTTATGTAAATATGTTGGTGACAGACTGACATTCTAAGTGGTGCTCCTCATTCAGACAGACACATGACGAACAGACGATGACTGAATGACTGAGAGCTCCAACTTAATGTGATGTTTCATTGACAAGACTCCAATTTGAATACAAGTTTTGTGTATTGTGTCGTAGGGTGTGAGAAACTGTGGCATTCATGACGTTCTATGGTTTAAAGACAGTGTTTTTTATATCCTCATTGCGGTATCGGGATCGGTATTGAGTATCGAGTGTGCTGATGTCATCAACAGTCCTTGGAGGTGTGATGCTAACTGTAGGCTCTGCTCCGTCTGAGGGTTTATTAGACTTTAATCTTTCTTTCTTTTAACACAATCTTACCAGAAAGAAATAATTTAGTTGGATAACAGGTGAGATGATTTTTCTTCTCATGCATAAAATTACAATCACAAGCTTGCTAGCATTAAGCAATAAGCAATAAACATTTAAACGTTGTGACTGATTGTGCTGTGGATGTATTGTGTAGATGTAATTGCGTTGTGTTTAACTTGTGACGTTTGTCTTGATGGTGGTGTTGATGAATTGTATTCTGGAGGATGAATATATGCTGATGAGTTTGATGTTAATGACAATGAATTGGAGTATTTTTAATGTGTAAATAGTTTTTAATGTGTAAATAGTTTTCTTAATGTATTTTGTAAATAGTTTTCTTAATGTATTTTGCACTTGCTCAAGGACTGCAGATGGAAAGTAGCTTGGAGCTAAATCTGGCACAGAGCATATTTTCTCTCAGTCTAATGTTTTCTGTGCACTGTCTTGTTTTAAATAAATAAGAAAAAATTGCCAACTGTTTTTCACTTAATCAATCTCACCTTTTGTTAAAAATCAAACTCCTAAACAGGACCCTGAGCGTGTGCCGTTTAAATCCATTTAGTTCATTTATCCTTTTATTTATTTTATTTTATTTTTTCCAGACAATCTTAAAACTTTTCTGACAGTGTTTGCTGATGTGTGCATTGTGTCACCATGGTAACTCCTAAACATCTCACCATTAGAAAAACATGTAGAACACCCCCAGTAGTGCAAAGTGTGGATTCCTTTGCATAGAAATAAAATTTCATTTTATTTAATTTTGGTATCATGACAACACTAGAACCACAGTAAACCTGTCTCTTGCCTGTCTCTTGTGTGGGTAGTTAAATCTCTTTCATTCCTTTGTGTTACTGGTGACTCTTCGCTAAGAGTGTATACACACACACACACACACACACACACACACACACACACACACACACACACACACACACGCACACACACACACACACACACAAAGACACAGGAGCTGCTTCACAAAGGCATTCATCACGTTTTACCTCCTCCTCTCATCCATCTTTCCTCCGTCTCTCCTTCGGCGGGCCCACTCTCGTTTACTCAGTGTCAAACTCCGCTGTTTTCACACTGGGAATCTCATCCTTCCTTCTCTCCTCTTTATTTTCCTCCATTCATCACTCCGTTCGAAGCTGTTGTTTACTATGGGAAATTCCAGGAGTGATATTAAATTGTTATTGCACGGGCGTGAGATGCTACGTCAGCTTTTCATGGAGCGAGCCGAAGCTAATCACGCAGTATTTATTAAGCTCTCAGAACACAATGCAGTTAATCTCAGGTGTAACTGTAAATGAAGGCACACAACGCTAGAGGAAATGTAATTCATTAAATGTAATTACCTTTTCTATTTTAATTTGAATGTTCATTTTCATAGTCTGGAAAATACAAGATGCACGCATGAGAACAATGTGGGCTGTAGGGGTGTGCAAAAATATTGTCACATTGATAAATCGTATCATTTAATTTAGTGATACAGTATCGATATATCACCAAGAGTATGTTTAGGTATATTTTACAAAATAATTTTGTGTGAGAGCTATAATTGTGTTGACATTTTCACCATTTTGATGAGTAAAATGGGTGTTTTTCATATTAACTTTGCTCAAACTGTGCAAACTGTGGACTTGGGACTTAGAATCACAGTCATGATTTAGCCTTTTTTTCATGGAACTATAGCGAATTTATTTGAAATGTCTTGTATTGTAGTGAATCCAAAATGCACTGTAGCGAAAAATGTATCTGCCTGTGTATTGAGGTGTGCATCGAAACAAATTGACCTTTTAAAGTAATGTTGAAAAATGACCTGGAAAAAAGGTACAAAGTGTAACTTCAAGGCTCTAAACACACTGTACCAGGAGTCTCCAACCCTGTTCCTCTTTTAGCGGTTGACCGAAATTTTGTAAATATAAACGCCACAGTTAGCCAAAGATGAGGTACAGTTAGATGTCTATAAAACATAACCCATTATCCAGTTGTCAGTGCACAAAAAGGCATAAAAATTATACATTTACAAAGGAAATGGGCATTCAGTCAATCAAATTTGAGTTATTCAGCACAATATGAAGATTTCAGAAATCCCTTGGTGAGCTACAGGTTGGAGACCAGTGCACTAAATTAATTAATTAATCCTTGCATTTATATAGTGCCTTTCAAAATCCCCAACGTGCTTTACAGTTCATTATTCTTTCACTCCACACACAGTGGTGATAAGCTGCTATTGCAGCCACAGCTGCCCTGGGGCAGACTGCCCCTCCGACCACCACCATCACTCTTGCACTCACCACTTCCATACTAGGCAATGTGGGTGAAGTGCCTTGCCTAAGGACAACAGTTCTTTTGCCACTGGCCCCACTGTGGCACCTGGAATTCCCAGTGTCTCCCATCCAAGTACTAACCAGGCCCAGCCCTGCTGAGCTTCTGAGATCTGATGAGATCAGACTTTGCCAGGCCGGTATGGCCACAAAACTTAACTCTTGAGTGTTTGTGTGTTAGATAGTGAAACCACAGCTGTGTCAGTGTGAGCATGGACACACTAACAGCTCCAGCAGGACACACAGCTCCAGCAGGACGTACGCTCCACATTGGCTCTGTGTTTGTCAGTGGACAACACGATGAGGCTTGACTGACAGATTTTAGCTACTTGTAACAGGTCTGCGGCGAAACGTACTCGCTGACTAGGCTGGTATTTAACCCCTGAACAGGCTGACCACGACAAACGGCAGATGATTAATTTGAAAGCACAAATTAACGGCACAATACATAAGCGCCTCAGGAACATTAGCTGATGGGAAATGCACAAAAACCAAAGCAAATATATACTTTTTGTATATTTTGAAGGGATGCAGGCCCTATGCTTTTGCAGAGCATCTGCGCATGCTGGACATACTGCTCCACATGTTTTCATTCAGCTTTCATTCATTCTTTCATTCACTTTTAATACATTCTATAAAATATGCATTCAAAACAAATCCAAATGAAATCAGTGTGCAGTGTGTCCTAGGGCGTCTTCTGGGGTCTCCCTGTGGACAGGGCTCTTCCCAACAGTTAGCTGAAAACCATTCATTATTTTGTCTATTTCACACAGTAGCATGTTATTTATTCCAAAAAGCGATGATGACACCTCTGTTCTTTTACCAGTACACATTTATAATGACATGTTTTGTTTTCTCCTCTTTTTGTCTTGCAGAACATGACATGAAAAAATTAGCACTGTTGTCATAGAAATGAATAATAATTAAAAACAAAAGAAAAACAAAAATCTTTTCAGTGGTCGAAAGTCCTCAAAATGGTGCTTTTTAAACAGGAAGATGAAACCAGTGAACTTTTTTTTAATTGTTTTGAGTTGACAGGCTCAGAAACATGGAATAAATTACTCAAATTCATTGTGAATCGTCTAATGTTTCCCAATAAATATGTATAAGCAGAGGAGTAGTACAGCATTCTGAGCCCTGACTACAAATCATCTCGGTTTGCCTGTAGTACATGTTCTCTGTAGGACATTACAGATTTTGTGAAGGGCCCCTCCCTGTTCTGGGCCCCAGGTAAACTGTACACTTAACCCCTCCAGTCCGACACCCCTGTGTATAACTGGGCCTGACTGAGTTAGCCACTTACCTCCATGAAGATAGATAATGGCAAACTGTGGAACAGCTCAGGCAACGCAAGAACATCTTTATGGAGATGGTTCCTCTTCCAGAAAGACCAAAAGTCTTCAAAATGGCGCCTTTAACAGATGAACAGGAAACCATTAATTCTTTTGTCTATTTCTAATTGACAGACACAGTAACAGTACATTTTTTTCAAATCGTGGTGATGAAAACTGCTGTTGCTCTGCTAATGTTTTGTGTTCCCTTCTTTGTGTCTTGCAGGATATGGAATCCCGAATCCAGCATTTTGATACATTCCTGTGACAGATTCCAGCGTTTGGATCAGGGGAAGCTCGGGACCACGCCTCATCCTCCCAACCCGTCAGCCTGCCTGCCTCCTCCTGCGGTTCCCATGACAACAAGGCTCAAATCTCAACAACAAGAGACATTTTAACGGTGCTAGCTATCGTCTCAGGAACTTAGCCAGACCACACTCTACGTTACCGTACACAACAACGAAAACCAAACTACAAATGGTTCCTCGGATGGTTCCTTGCAATGCTCCACCCCCTGGTGCTTTAACGGGTGCTAATTTTCTTACTCCATGCTGCTCTTGGGACTACTATGAAAAGAAAAACACTGATTTAAAGGTGCACTGTGTAACTTTTGTGATGGTGGGGCTGTCACGTTCTCGGAGATGTCGCCGCTTTGTCTGGAATGTCCCAACGTATGGCATTTTAAGGGAGCAAATGACGCTATTTAGGCTGTGTTATGGTGTTTGGTCATCAAAAACAGACCTGGAGTTGTGTTTTGTTTCTTCTTTGTTGCTTCTCTCAGACAGAAAACCCCCTGTTCCACCTTGTGATGTCATGTGATAATACAAGAGGTGCTACTGAACTCAAGGTAAACTTCATGACATCACAGGGTGGAACAGAGCATTTGGAGCTTTTCTGGAGAAGATCTGAAATGTGCGAGAATGAAACAAAACACAAGTCCAGGTTTTTAAGGAGGAAACGACATTATAACATGCATTCTTACCTTGAGCTGGCTCGCCTCTCCACAGATCTGACCTTCTGTTTCCTCCTTTTTCCCACTGAGTTTTGTTGCTGTTACAACTGAAAAAATACAAGCCAAAAAACAACTGCTCCTCAATTAAAGTCTCAACCCTGGTAACTTTAAGGCCATCCTACGAAACATTCCAAACAAAACAAGACGAGCGCGTGGCGTAAACTTCCCCCGTCCAGAAAAGTTCCACAGTGCGCCTTTAAACTAGCGAAAACCAACAGAGCGAGTGAAGATGTCATATCAGCTGCTCATAACATCTCTTTTTACATGATCCGTGTATTGTAACATTCACAGACGGTGCATCGAAAACCACACAGATCCTCACCAGCAGAACTTATGGGCACAGATCAAGTTGAAAATGACACTAGAAATGTTCAACTCTCACTTAGGCCAGTTTCAGTGGGTTTTAAATAGCAGTAGTGGGAAAGTCTACTCACCCAGGGCTAGAGTTGAGGTTTTAGACTAAAGGGTGTGGTGTAGAAGATTGGAGGTGGTTTCGTAAAGGTGTAGTCGAGTATTTTGTGAAGTACCTTTAACTCTAGTAGGAAATGAACAGAAAATGTGGTTAAGTCGACAGGAGTGATCCAACAAAATGCCTCATCTTAGCAAATTCTGACTATTTCCTGATCTATGTTCTGCTGTTTCCTCATCAAAAACAGACCTGGAGTTGTGGGTTTTTTTGTTCCATTCGCACATTTAACACAAAACCTGCATTTTTAGGTTGACTTCTCTCAAACTGAAAAGAAAATACTTGTATACTGTTCCACCTTGTGATGTCTCGTGGTGCTACAGGAAGTGCTCCACTGTGTTTTTAAACTCCATACAGCTTCTTCTTCAAACCTGGAATTCCCAATCTCTACGTGAATGAAACAAAACACAACTCCAGGTCTGTTTTCCAGGAGGTAACAACATTCTCACATTCATCTGCAGTTGAGATATAAAGTGATGGTGTAGGTTTTAAGCTCTTTGTGACCCAATGTACAAATATTTACTGTTACTCCCTGTTGGATTTTGACCAAGAAATACAGAAAATATACTATGCAGTATTCACCAATTGAATTAAAATTGAAATTGCATCTTTAAAATTTTTAAACATTTCAAAGTTAAGTGAAATATGTCAGATTTTCAAATATTCTCAGACTGTATAGTAAAACATTACTCCTGTCTTTAACCCCAATTTTCCACTACCTACTACAACTATGTATTCATAAAGGTAAAGGTGCACTGTGTAACTTTTTGGTTAGGGGTCCGTTACCTGCTTGTTTCTATGGAGATGTCTTTGCTCTGCCTGGAATGTTCCACAGTGTGACATTAAACAGCTCTACTTTACATTTATTCAATTACAGGTGGTTTTAGAGCTCAAAAATACTTTAAAAAACAGACATTCAGACTGTGAGCAGGGTCGCCTCTCCACAGATCTGACCTGTAACTTCGTCTGGTTTGGTCTCCATGAAGACAGAAAGATTTATTAATGTCATACTGTGGAACATTCCAGATAGAGTAATAACATCTCCACAGGGAAAAGTATTGGACTGACCCTCCACCAGAAAAGTGACACCGGGCTCCTTGTACAAAATCCCGGCCTGCACCTTTAAATTTGGCAGTAACCTGACACCGGGCTCCTTGTGCAAAATCCCGGCCTGCACCTTTAAATTTGGCAGTAACCTGTTGTACAAAGGATTGTGGGAGCTAGCGTAGATATAGAAGGGGCTATAGTGAATTAGCCTAGCAGATGGTGCGCCTTGGACAGCTAGCGTAGCGCTCTCCACTCACAGTATGAATGTTGTCCCTTCACTCAAGCTGAGATTCTCATCCACACCCCACAGAGGAGCTGGAAGCAGTACAAATTGGAACGAAGTAGTTTGCACTGCCTAGAGTGTGCCTTATTTTGACCAAAACCTCAAATGAATTACTCAAATATTAGACGTTTTATTTAGAAGTTTGTTTAGTTGGCCTCGTACGGCACTGGACACGCTCTACTGTGGGCTAACTACTACTACTACTACTACTACTACTACTACTACTACTATAGTCATGAAGCAAAAAGTATAGAAACTACTAGGTGTGCATCATTATTTGGGTCCTCTAAAGTTTCACTATGTAGCTTTTCTGTTTTGTGATCTGCCGCCTGCTTGTCTCCATGGTGATGTTCTTGCTTGATTTGACTGGAATGTTTCACAGTATGGCATTTTTACATTTAGTGATTTATCGCTCAGAAATGCCTTTAAAAGCATGTATTTTTACTGTGAGCGGGCTCGCCTCTCCACAGATTTTACCAGTACTTATTTCTATAGCACATTTAATAAAGTGCTGTACATAGAAAAAGTAAAAATCTACAATAAAAACATAATAATAAGCAAATAAAGCAGTAAAACCAAACCATATGAATAAAAAAATAGAATCAGTTTTCATTTTTATAGATGTGTTTAATGCCGCACTGTGGAATATTCCAAGCAAACCAACGACATCCATCCATAGACCAGCAGGTGGCGCACCCTACCCCCTCCCCTCTATCAGAAAAGTGACGTAGTGAAGCTTTAACGTCAGAAAAAACCTCTCATCTCTTTGTCAAACACGCACTCCAAACTCCACCAGCGTTTCTGTTGAGTTCTCATATGCAAAAATAAGTTTGCATGCCAAGTATTTTTTTGACAACTACTGTTTTTCAAGGTGTTCTCAGCAATTTTGTATTATGTTGGAAGCCAGTTTGTGTTTTTTTACGCAAGTTCATTTCATTTTTAGTTTTTTTTGCGTTAGATCAAGGCCATCCTAGGCAGTGCTTTTCACGTAACATAATATTCACCAAGCATTATAATCGGTTTGTACGTTGTAAGTTGATGCTTTATGTAACAAAATTGCGGCATTGTTTGGTAAAAATGCCAACTTTTGACATGGAAAACTGAATTTTTTCCCGAACGTTCAAAAATTGTGGTGCGTATTTTACCTTTTTCGGAGGTGAAATGATTCAGAACCATATGCAAAAGGATTCTGGCAGGTTGGCACTTGGATTACAGCGGAAAGACTACGCCAACGCTACCTCAAAACGATCTCAACTTGGGTACAACTTTTCTCAAATACTCTTGGTCAAATATATCTACTTCTTGCAGTAATTTTGGAAGTTTTTGGAAGCTTTTTTGCATTTCAAGAGCCAGATTTTGATTTGAATTTGTACCTCAACACCTGTGCCACGAGCGTCACCTGCTTGCCCCCAACGCCTTTCTTCAAACCTTAAAATCATCTCATGTTTATTTATTGTCAATGGAAGATTTTTTTTTTGTCGTTTTGTAAAAATTTGGTTAAAGCTGCGCTGCGGAGCTTTTCGGTCCGGGGTCCGTCAACTGCTTGTTTCCATGGATACGCCGTTGCCAAGCCTGGATTGTTCCACGATGTCACATTAAACAACTCTACTTTGCATTTATTCAATTAGAAGTGGTTTTATAGCTCAAAAAAGCGATAAAAGCGTCTGACGGAGCTTAAACCAGAAAAGTTCCACAATGCACCTTTAACATCACGCGTCCGTATTTTTATCCTGTTTTAATATTGGTAGCATTTGTGTAGCAGGTTTTGTTTTAAAGGGGAATAAAGGGTTTACATAAGCGTCTCAGGATCAACTCATATCTACCCTATATCAGCCTTTCTATTTATTTGATTTCGTCGTCTTGGTTACAGACTGTGGCGGACTTAAAGAGACACTTCTTAACCTTCTTCATACTCGTCTCTTCTGCCCTTTTTAATGAACTTGATTTAAAAATAGGGGTAGTTTTGTCATGCATTGTGATCTTCCTTTCTGCGTGTTTAAAGGGCCAATATTACGCTCTTTTCTGTGTCCTAATGTTCCCTCATGGCAAACACACCCGAGTTGTGTTTTGTGTCGTTCACTCGTTACTGAGCTCTTCTCAGAATACTCTGTTCCACCTTGTGATGTCAGAGTAACACAAGAAGAGAGCTGTGTTTTTAAACTCCACACAGCTTCACTTGAAACGTTTGCATCAGCTCATTTAAACCCTGGAATCTCGACTGAACAAAAGGTAAAAGGTAAACTTAAAGTACCACTGCGTGACATCACAAGGTGGAACAGAGCGTTTTGATATGTTGAGATGCAGACGGATAAATAATAAAGAACACAAAACACAACTGCAGGTGTTTTTATGGAGGTTCTACATTCGAACATGGGTTAAAGTTCAGAAGCGTTGGTGTAATATTGGACCTTTAAATTGTAGCCAGTTTTGGACTAACACCAATTTTTGTCTGGTAGGAGACGCCTTTAGTCCAGTATGCAGCAGTGAAGGCCTCTGTCCCTGTTCTGTTGTTCTTCCTGTTTTTAAACCTTTCTTTAGTCCAGTTTTCATATGATGACTTCTGTTTGGGGGGTTGTGTATTTAACACACTTGTTGGCAATTGTTATATTAGTGTAAGTTATATTTGAAATGAAACATTTACTGTATTTCTTAAATAAACTGCTGTGATAAACTTGAAGAAAGATCCTGTCTTTTTGCTGCGTTACAAAAAAAAAAAAAAAAAGCCTTTCCACTTTACAGCACCTGCATAAGTTTGACTCACAACAGGAAAGTTCCACATTCTGTTAGAATCCAGCGGGACTGAAATCAGAACATGGATCATGAAAAAACTTAAACTTAAGTCTCAGGTTGGATGGAGCGAGCACAGCTGCAGATGTGGAGCACGTGGAAGATCATCCCCCTCATCACTGAGGACAAACTGCACTAACCAACTGGGTTTTACAGATCGTCCGGTGCGGAGGAACAGTGTGGATTCTGCAGAAATCCACACTGTTCCTCAGTCCTGTGTCTCTGCCAACTGTAAGCACTGCTGTGTCTGAGGCTCTGTTAAACAAATTAGACTTTAATCTGAGCTTTAACACAATCTGTCCAGAAAGATCTGACTTTGCTGGAACTGCAACAGGTGAGCAGATTTGTAACTTTTCTTGCATCATAAACTACAACATTAGCCCACAGTTTTTCAGTTACTTCTTTCACTTTTTAGTTGAAAATCAAACTCCTAAACAGAACCATGAAAACTTGGGCTGATCACAGGCTCCTGAAAAAATGTGCATTGTGTCTCTTTGGTAACTTCTAAACATTTTGCCATAGACATGCATCCACAACACCCCCAGTGTGATGGTATAAAAAAAAGCAAGTTTGAAATGTGTGTTCCAAATATCACCACAATGACGACAGGACGCACACTCATGTTCAGGTATATGTATTAGGCTTCAGTAATAACCATTGTTAATTCCTTTGAGTACAGATTTACAGACAACCCTTGAACCCAACTTATGCACTGTGATTTTTCTAAAAACATTTATACACAATCGCAATCTTCAGGTTTAAAATATACATATTTCCTTCCAGTATTTACACAGAACCAACCCAGAAACATGTGGGTTGAGAGACTAGAAAACAAGACATAGGTGAATCTGACACGTAAGACAAAAAAATCAGGAAATATTAGCCACAAATGATTCTTGTGCTTTTTCCAGGCGCTCGCTTCCAAAAAATCCTCCCAAAACTTCCCAGAGGACAACGCTATGAACCAAAAATCATAAAATACACATGAAATTTCACTCAGGCAACACAAAATAGGATGTTTTTTCAGCATTTTAAAGCCTGCCTGACCTGATTTTGTTCCAGAAACTTGTAAAAGGTTATCGGGAGTTCAGATCCGCTCGGAAAATACAACATTGAGGAATTCCCACTTGTAAAAACTGGATGAGGAAAACAGAGGATTTTTCACATATTTATTTAATCTGCCTCTGCTGTAGGGGGCGCTAAAGAAGAGGGTAAGCGCTAGGCATGGGACAATACACAGGGTTCTGTTTAATTCATGTGTTTCTAAGGCAACATCTTGTCATATTTGGAAACTGGAGGATTTATTTGCAGAGTTGAAAAAGCTTGAGCTGAAAAGGAAATTCAAACCAGAGAAATTAACGTACAGAAAGAGTTATTGTTATATTAAAGACTCATTGTGTAACTTTTCTGATGGAAGGTTTCGTCAAATCCTTTTCTCCATGGAAATGTTATTGCTTTGTCTGGCAATGTTCCACAGTTAAACCTTTCTGTCTTCATGGAAACCAAACCAGACCAAGTTACAGGTCAGATCTGTGGAGAGGCGACCCCGCTCAGTCAGAATGTGTTTTTCTAAATATTTTTGGGCTATAAAAACACCTGGAATTGAATAAATGTAAAGTAGAGCTGTTTAATGTCACACTGTGGAACATTCCAGGCAGAGCAATGAAGTATCCATAGAAACAAGAACCAAAAAGTTACATATGCACCTTTAAGATAACTGGAATATTGGTTTTAGTAAAGTTTATTTTCTTATTTTAATTAATTCAATTACATTTTCTTTTTTTTTTTCCATTGGGAGTCAAAAGTTTTTCATTCATCTTTTTTTTTTTTTTTTACTACCTTGTATTTTGTGTACTTTTGACTGGTAGTGTCACGTAAAAAATTAACAAAATTCAGTCGGAAATACCTCGTCAAGTCCCATAAGCTAAACCAAAATTATAATTGAACCTGATTCAAATTCCACTCGACTAATTAAAAATGCATCAACTAATGGACGTGTTTATTACTTTTTCCTATGACAAAACTCAAACTTTCTTTTTGAGCCTTTGACTTTAAATGTGACTTATTATGGCTTTTATAATGTTTGTGATTTTGTTTTGTTTTTTAACAGCTGAAAAGTTCTTTTTAGTGTTACTAAAGCGACAGTGTTTTACCTGACTTTTGTATTAAAGAAGGATTATGTAACATTTCTGGTGGAAGGTCCCTCTAATTGTTTCCATGGCGATGTTGTTACCAGTTATATTTCACTGTATTTAAAGTGATTTGTTTTCATGGAGCCGAGAGCGTCACACCACCACTGCCAGGTCAGATCTGTGGAGAGGTGAGTTTTGTTTCATTCACACGTGTCTGAGGAACTTTATTCTTAGTCTGTCTCAAAATGCTCTGTTCCACCTTGTGATGTCATGAAGTGGTCAAGTGAACAGCTCCTTTTTCCTCAAGTTCAGAGTGTTTTCCAATTCTAGAGCTTAAAATCGTTCTAACTTCCTGTATTCTGACATGACATCACAAGTTGGAACAGAGTGTTTTCAGTTTGAGAGAAGAATTCAGTCTAAATCTGCAGGTTTGTGTGTTAAACGTGTGAATAAAACAAAACACAACTCCAGGTGTGTTTGTGAGGAGGAAACATTAAACCACAGAGAACAGAGTAACACGGGCCCTTTAATCGTCTTCTTGTCTTCCCCAAACTCCAGTCCCTTTACACCCCTCGGTTATCGTCCCATGTCTAGTCCGAACAACACACCAACATCGACCGAAACAGAACTATGCGCTAAACAATGAAACAAAACAACCAAATGCTTTTTAGTAACAAGTCCCAGTACTTTGGATGAACACAGAACGTGACTTCACTGGCGTAGTTCTCCCCCTCCCCTGACGTGAGTGTACATTCTCCAGGCCTATCCCCAAATGGGACAGCAGGGGGCGTACAAGAGTTCTCCGGAAGCGCTTGTGTCCCGTCCCTGTGGTCTGGGGCTGGCTGGTGGTTCCTGGTTAGAGTTTTTAGAGTTTTGGTGGGTGAAAGTTGCGCTGGAGTTGGTGGTCAGCCGCTCTGGATGTACTTCTTGATGACCACGCAGCCGTGCCTGAACAGGGGGCAGGGCAGGGACTGTACCAGGGTCCATTGGTTGGTGCAGGGGTCAAAGGTCTCCATGTTGCCCAGAGCGGGGCCCTCGCTGCTCACGATGCCCCCGGTGGCGTAGATTTTACCGTCCAGGATGGCGGCGCTGGAAAACAAACAAAAACAGCTCAGGATTTCATTTTTTCCTGCTTTAAAAATCCAATAATACAGACAATGTGAGATTAGGAGACGACATCACAAGGTGGAACTGAGTGTTTCCTGTTTGAAAGAAGAACTCGAAATCCTAAATATGCAGAATTTTGACAAAGAAACAACATTATAACAGAAAATCTTGTCATATGAGCCTTTTACACTGGAGCAACAGTGTTACAATGTGTGACTGTTTATTTGTGGTGATAATAAAACAGAACATTTGGTTTTCATTTCTCCATCCGATTTTGAATTTTAAATACCGCAGAATTTCTCAGTTTGAAAAGATGTTTGAAGTATTAGTATTCTGAAATTTTAAGTATCTTTTTTTAAGTAAAAAATTTTGCAGCAAAGATCCAAGATGCCAAGGCAGAAGCATCGATCCTGTGAGTGAGGAGGACAGAGGCTGTTTCCTATTGGTTCTCATCTGGGGGCGGGGTTTGAGGTTTTGATGAGGCTAATTCTGACCAATCAGATCGCTTCACTGCTCCATTTCCTGTTTGTTATTAAATCAGATCGGTTCACTTTGGATCGATTGCTTCTGCCTTGGCATCTTGGATCATTCCTGCAATTTTTTTTACTCAGAATTTTACTCTCTGAATTTTGACTGCTGAGTTTGAGGACTTGAAAATATTTGAACTGAAGGTGAATTTTTTATTTTGAATTTGACACACTTTGAAAATGTGCACTTAAAATTTCAGCAACAAAAATTCAGAATGAAAATAATTTAACATGTTTTTTCAGAGTTACAAAAATTCAAAGTGAGAAATTCAACGGCGTTTAAAATTCATAATCTGATGAAACTAATGATCTTCTATATCCCTCCTTCCTCCACCTGTACAGTTCTCCACCTCCTCCCTCCACACTTCATACTGTACTCCACCTCCTCCCTCCACCCTCCATACTGTACTCCACCTCCTCCCTCCACCCTTCATACTGTACTCCACCTCCGCTCTCCCGCTCGCTCTGGTCTAGCACATTCTCTTCTGCGGGTGAAGCAAATGTCATCTTTGATTTCACTTTAGTCAGACAACATCTCCGCACTGCACCGATTACCCACCAGGGGGCGAAGGCGAGATTACAGCGCATTATTCACAAAGAGGTAACTGCAAAAACGCACTAATGAAAAAGCAAATATGGGTTTGTGTGTGCGCCAGATCACAAAGTTGTGCTGTAAGCCGATTAGAGCTTTGTTCTCCTGTTGGGGATTGCATTTACATAAGGTACGCGCACGCACACACACACACAGATTATTACACAAATCTACTGGACCAGAAACACTTTACAGACGTAGTTTTAGTAGTACTCCTAGTAGTAGTAGTAGTAGCTTTTAGGTTAAAGGGGCCATATTATACTATTTTTTGATCTATGTTGTTGTTTCCTCATCACAAACAGATCTGGAGTTGTGTTTTGTTTCATTCACACACTTCTTCTCAAACTAAAAACACTCTGTTCCACCTTGTGATGTCATGTGGTGATACAGGAAGTGCTCTGCTGTGTATTTAAACTCCATACACCTTCAGTAGAATCATTCTTCATAACTTCATAACTGCAAATGTCATATTCTCAATCTCTCCTGAACTAAAGGTAATTGGAAACTTCTACCTCATGACATCACAAGGTGGAACGTAGCATTTTGAGCTTTGGAGATACAGATGGACTAATAATAATGTGAAAGAAACAAAACACAACTTCAGGTCTGTTTTTGAGAATGTAACAACATAAGAACAGGACTTAAAGCTCCTTTTAATACAATACCTTTAAAGTCATACTGTGGAACATTCTAGGCAAAATAACTACATTTCATGACATTTTCAGGACAGACAGACTTATTGCCAGTAAATAGATGTGACGACTAATCTAAAATGGTCTAAAATGGTCACCCAGCTGATTAGGCTAAACAGGGCTTCTGGGTAATTGTGTAGTTGTGATAATCTGTGGTTGGCTGGAGAGGAGGCATGTGGAACTACATAGACCATGATCCTTTGCTGTTTCAGTGCAGACTACGTGAAGACATAACTGTTATGTACTTTTTTTTTTAAAGCACTTTTAAGTCTTATTTTTGTATTATAACAGTACAAAGGTTTATCATGGCATTTTAAAAGGAAAAAGTAGCATGTTCACAATTTTGTAAACCTCCACAAAATATCAGAATAAATATTGTACCACAGATGGAGAAAATATCGTACTGAGAGATTTGGATATCGATACATCCCTTATGTTTAGTTGTTACTTGAATTGTGCAAGTTTCAGGTTGTAACCTGCTCGTCTCCTTTATGATAAATAAGTTTAATCTATACTGTGAAACATTCTAGACAACACAATAACGTTTCCATGGAGACAAGCAGGCGCAGACCCTCCTCTGGAAAAGTTCCACGCTGCCCCTTTAGTAAACACACCTGACTATTCCCTTATCTTGTATTCCTTGTGAATATTTCCCTGTACACAGCCTGAGCCGCTGTACTTAAACGTCACAGAGAACAGCTGGCGGGCGCAGGCTTCTGTGCTCTTATCAATAACCACGGCAACATGATTTATACGCGCCAGGTCTGCGCATAGGGCCGCTGTCTGTAATTGCGTCCCCGATGTATTTCCCCGTATTTTCCTGTGTGCAGCTTCTATTCGCTCTTTTCTCTCTCAGCAGCCCAAGAAGCAGCAGGGGGACTAAAGACGGTTTATTTAGCGCAGGAAGTGATCCCAGTGCTCTTAAGTCCACATAATCACCATTTATCACACCATTACGCCCATATATGGTCACACTACCGCACCTGTGGCCCCCGCTTTTTATAATCACCCAGCATGCACTTTGATTCTAATGGTGAGTTATAATGCAGGGGGAGCAGCTAAATAAGGTCATTAAGAAAAGAGGAGAGGATAAATGGTGGTTAGTTGTTTTTATCGGTAGAACGCAGGATTATTACGGACATTATTAGGGAAATTGGGTTACGATTGTTTTAATTTGACTTAAAAATGCGAGTAAATGGCTACAAGCGAAGCAGACTGGGAGCGCATAATTTAAGAAGAAAAAAAAAAGACTTGTGCAAACAGGGGAATAGCCTGAGGAGTCGTTCAAACAAGCCCAAGAAGAGGTGGAAACTAACAAAGTAAAAGTAGCAAAGTACACGTATTTGTACTTTACTTACAGGTGCATTGTGTCCGTCAAATGCTTTGTCTGGAATGTTTCACAGTATGGCATTAAACCTTTCTATCTTCAGACCAAACCAGACCAAGTTACAGGTCAGGTCTGTGGAGAGGCGACCCCGCTCACAGTCAGAACGCCCGTTTTTCGAGGTATTTTTGAGCTATAAAACCACCTATGATTGAATCAATGTCAAGTTGAGCTTTTTAATGTCACACTGTGGAACATTCCAGGCAAACAAAACAATGAAACCTCCATGGAGACAAGCAGATGACGGACCCCTAACCAAAACATTTTCTACATCATAGAGAGCAGGTATCTGTACTTTCTACTGCACATTTCTGAACTGGACTAAGAAGTCAAAGTATTTTTGTTACAGTTTGAGACCTGCTGAAAAGACTGAGAGTTTAGTTTTCACACATTCATAGTTTGAGCAAACAGGAATATAACAACAAATAAACAAATTAAAAACAGCTAGAAAAATCTTTTCATTTGTGTTGAACAAAATTCAGCACAAATCTTTGGCTGGAAGGTCGGTCTGTCTACCTGCTTGTTTCTATGGAATGCTGTGCCTGAAATGTTCCACAGTGTGACATTAAACAGCTCTATCTCCATAGCTCTACTAGGAAAATGACACACACTTGTGGTGTAACAATAACCAAAATATTGTGATATTGTAAAAGTCTCACAATAATATCGTTGCCTTCACAGTATATTAAATCTCAAGTCTCTCGGTTTAAATTCATGGTTGTGTTGCAGTAATAACTAAAAAAAAATCTGGAAAATTGCTGTTTCAGTGCAGACTGCACAAAGAAATAACTGTTATTAAGCACTTTTGAATCTTATTTTTGTATTGTAACAGTACAAAGGCTTAACATGGCATTTTAAAAGGACAGAGTAGAATGTTCACAACTTTCAAAGACTCCATAAAATATCTTGAGCTTTCCCACGATATCGCAATAAATATCGCACCGTCAGGTTCATACTGACGATACATGACGATATCGTATCATGAGACTTGGACATCTCTACACACCTACAATGCACCTTAAAGTATACAATTTAGATATGTGTACTTTACTGGAGTAAACTGAATGAAACAAAACACAACTCACATTAGTCTTAATAATGATTCTTTGAGAATTTAATTTACACATTTTGGGGAGTTTCTGTGGTTTTACTTTGGCAAATAGCAATGGTGCTAATCAACTTTTTAAACATGTTCCATTCTGCTCTGTGACCAGCAGAGGGAGACAAACATCTAAATATATGAGGACATTTTCCATACCTATGCATTATTTAAATGTACATTATTTAACTTTTGGGGGTCCATCACCTGTTTGTTTCTATGGAGATGTCATTGCTCTGTCTGGAATGTTCCACAGTGTGACATTAAACAGCTCTTCTTTACATTTATTCGATCACAGGTGGTTTTAGAGCTCAAAAATACAGAGAAAACAGAAAGTCTGAGCAGAAAAAGTTCCACAGTGCACATTTAAATAAGAAATACGCCACAATAACCCTGTAAAACTGTTCCAAGGATTTAAAAACCCTGAACAAAGCAAAATTCGGAACAATTAATCCACAAAATCCAGTGAGTTCATGCTAACGCTGCAGCCCCAGGTCTAAGCATTCACCATTGTTATGACAGACTGACAGATTACCCATAAGCCCCGGGTTTTACATATATTTCCCAAATGTCACGGCCCCCTGCACATTTGCACGAGTGTTTAGGGGAGGATTTAAAGCCCTAATGCGGTACCTGCAGAACTGTCGGGAGTGGTTCATGTTGGGGCCCGCCTTGATGTTGCCTTTGTCGGGGTCGTAGATGGTGGTGGCCCTGGCGTACGCTCCCCCCAGGATGAAAATAAATCCGTTCAGACTCACAGCAGGGGCGTACTTGTTATCTGCAAGACAGGACAGAGAGAGAGAGGGATGGAGGGATGGAGGGAGAAGAGAGAGAGGAAAGGGGGTAAAGGAGAGAGAGAGGAGAGAAGAGAGAGGGGAAGGGGGTAAAGGAGAGAGAGAGTGTGGGAGAGAGAGAAAAGGAAGACAGAAACAAAGAGATAGAGGAGAAGGTGAGTGGAGGAAAGGAAGAGAGAGAAGGAGGAGGGAGTAAGAGAGAAAAAGAGAGAAAGAAAAAGAGAAGATTGTGTGAAAGGGAGAGGAGAAGAGAGAGAAAGGAAAGAGGAAAAGAGAGAAAAAGAGGGAGAAGTGGAGGAGTGGGTAAAAGAGAGAGTAAAAGAGGGAGAAGGAGGCAAGGAAGAAGAGAGAGAGAGAAGGGGGAAAGATAGTG
>KN510378.1:47320-71363 GCA_000787155.1 Scartelaos histophorus
AAGGAGAGAGAGAGAAGGAGGAAAAAGAGGGAGGTACATAGAGAGAGGAAGACGAGAGAAGAAAGAAAGAGGGGGAGAGAGAAAGAATAAAAAGGTTTAGTGACAAAACAGGTAAATGGCCTTAAATAGTCATTCATTCAGTCGAAATACATTTAACAGAACATTTAGAAGAAGAGAGGGAAGGGAAGGGAGGAGGGATGGAGAGAGTGCACTTGAACTGAAAATAAGAACATTTATTTGACTTTTGCTGGTTTATTTGTCTGTAGAATGAAAATATATGTGTAAACTCAAACCTAAATTCAGTGAAAATGTATAAGAAAGAAACTGGGTGAGTCAATTTAAAAAAAAAAAAAAAAAAAAAAAATAAAAAATTTAAAAAAAAAAAACAAAAAAAAAAAAAAAAATTAAAAATGTATCTGCGATTAAAAAAAAAAAAAAAAAAAAAGCTAAATTGAAAACTTTAAGAAAATACAAACAAAACAATAAAAATGCAAAAGTCACAGTAATTATTTTAATTTGAGATTAATTTTTCAGTGATTTAATTCGATTCATTTAAAAACAGCAGAGTTCAGAGAGAGTCCACTGAGGTGTACAAAACATTTTATATTTGAATATGAAGAACCAAAGCGATTTTACTGTACATTATGTTACACTTTTTTAGCCAAAACAAAAAATCGACTGTTTATTTCCATGGTGCGGCATAAAATGGAGCAAAATCCATGGAGAATGATCCAAAATGTGGTTTTAAATTTTACATCCTTGGAATCCTGCAGGTGCTGTGTCCAGAAACCTGCAGCTCATGAGGCCTAAGACGATATGTAAAACCAGAAGGACAGCCCCACAGTGGAGAGGTGTAAGTCTAGTCTTAAAACCCACTTTTACTCTGTTTCTTTTATTTAATTACATTTTTTTATTTGATTGAATAATTACAAAAAAAATATTTTTTACTTTCATATTTATTTCGTTATTTATTTAATATTTCTGATAGTTTAAATTTTTATTTTAATTATATATTTATTATTATTATTATTATTATTATTATTATTATTATTATTATTATTATTATTATTATTATTATTTTTATTCTTATTATTTTCTATCATTATTATTATTATTATTATTATTATTATTATTATTTACTTATGTATTTACTTTATTTGAATAATTTTTATTAAATTTAATGTATTTTATTTGAATTGTTTTAAAATGTATTTACTGTTTTAATTTATGATCTTTTTTGCTGTCTTATCTATTTAAGATTTACTGTCTTTTCTTATATTAATTTATCTGTGCAGCTCTTTGGCAACTGTTGTGTTTATAAAATGTGCTACAGAAATAAAGTGTTTTGGATTGAATAAAATACAAGTGTATGGAATAATCACACAGTTGTTTCCGTGTGGTTCTCCTCTAACAACATCTCGATTGGATAATATTCTCCGTCCCTGGCAATTGCTTTCTTGCTTTTCTCATCAAACAAAATGTATAAGAAATATGATCCAATCTCGTTTTTTCCAGCTTTTACAAAATAACACGGTAAATGGTCACAATTACACAGCGCTTTTCCACCGTCAACGCGCTCAAAGCATTTTACATCTTTTACATCAAGGAACCACTCACCCATTCACACACACACACTGAAATTACCCGAATGATTCTAGTGAAGGAGCCTAAATCTGTAGAGTTTGTGTGTTAAACATGTGCAGATGAAACGAAACACGACTCCAGGTGTGTTTGCGATGAGGAAACTACATTAGAACCTGGATCGGAACAGCGTAACATGGGTCCTTTAACCGCTGAGAGTCTATGATATTGTTTTGTAGAGCCTTTCCTCGCATGCATATATATATATCCACACAAACCCAGGTCCGCCCCGGCGCTCACGCTCTGCTCTTACGATCACTTTGAGAGGAAAATGGATGTCGAACAGGTAAAAAAGGAGAGTCCATAAATCACCACATTTTATTGGGTTTCACTGTGAAATCGGTGAGTGCCCGGCAGATGTGTAAAACTGTTACCCGAGCCCCAATAAGTCACTATTGCATTACAGCTGGTGACACGAACAGAGATTTGCAGAAATATAATGAAAATACAAATATCCGAGTGTGGGGACCGCGGGAGAACAGATGGAGAGTGTGGAGGGTTTCATATGAGCTTTAAAGGCCCTGAACTGAGCTTTAAACCTTTTTATAATGTTGTTACCTCCTCAAAAACAGACCTGGAGTTGTGTTTTGTTTCATTTCATGTTTGATTAATCCTTTATTACTCTCAAAATGCTCCGTTCCACCTTGTGATGTCATGAAGCGGTAATTTTCAAGTTACTTTTTACCTTTAGTTAAAAACGCACTTCCTGTATTACCATGTGACATCACAAGGTGGAACAGGGTGTTTTCCGTTGGAGAGGAGAACACAAAATTGAGTAATTGGGTGTTTTTTACATCTTAAAAATCTGAACAACAGGAGTACAAATTTTCAAACATTATTCGCTCATTATTCAAAGAGTTTCTAAGCACTTTTCTCAGTTTTCTTGCCAATAGCTCGACTTCCTAGTTCACAGAGGATATAAATGCATTATAATGTGATGTGAACAGGACACATTTTGACCCGAACAGCTTCTTATACAATAATATATCTGTACTGTAATGACAAAGAGTCCGTTTTGTATAATGTGGGACCTTTACAGAACAATGTAGGAGCAAGTACAAAGGAGACTTCAGGAACTAAATGTACCTCGGAGCACAGTGTCACTGGGACCTGCTATTTACACAGAGGAAGTAGCAATTTGGTCTAAATCGAGAGTTTCCGGGAGCAAGACAAAAGCACTCGAAGGCCCTGAGTGTGGTGGGAAGATGGAGGAGAAACCAAGAAGAGACAGGAAGAAGTAGATCAAAATAAAAACTAAAAATACATGTTAAATGACTTAGTTAGTTCATGGGGATGGGACAAGATCTCGTGCCATAAGATTTCACAAGACAAAATTACCACAAGATCGTGAACACATGAGAAAAATGATCTTGTGAGACCTGTTTCCCTCTGAATTTAGGTTTGGCTTGGACTAAAAAGAGTTTGTGATTGTGAGAAGATTGTTATGCAATTTGAGAAGCTGTAGTTCCAAAAATCACTAAAGTACCTTAAGTACTACAAAAAATATCGTGAAATGGATTGCACGACTTATTACAAATTAAGTCAAAATCTCGTCTTGACTCATTCTCATGGACCCAATCTCCTGAAAGTTATGTTTCGTCCCACCCCTATGAGTTTTGTTACATTTCAGAATTGTTAATCATGTTACAATGATTCATAAATAACAGGAAAATAATGAGTAACACTTGGACCGTGCCTCTGTCACCTGTCAATCAACAACTCTGAAATACAAGAGACAGGATTCGGCTTGAGATCTGCCGGACTTTGTAACATTTCGTCAAAGTGTGCGGTACCTGATTGGCTAATCCACCTGTCAGTCACGGACGTCTTTGTATAGTATTCATAGAACTATAATCAAATCTGGAACATGAATCCAAGATGGAGTTGTATTGTTTTCAATGGCCCGTTCTCACTGGCACATGACCGCAAACTATTTTACTTTACTGATTTTCGGCCCATTCACATTTAGTTCCTGATTTTTGACCAAACGCTGCTGTGTGCTTTGTGTTCTATGGGAGAATTCTGTCTGGGCCGGAGCTGCAGTACCTGGAGTGGCCACTGAACAATCTGCCCTCACGGATAGAGGGGGCGGGGCTTATCCAGTTCTTATTATAGATCCATGAAAGTATTAAAGAAGTGTGTATTCTGTATCCATGGTAGATCCTGAAGATCCGCTCCCTTAAAGGTTGTCTCCTCATCCCAAACAGACCTGGAGTTTTGTTTTGTTTCATTCACACGTTTAACCCACAAACCTGCACATTTAACATGAGTTCTTCTTTCAAACCGAAAAAAAAAAAGTGATACAGGAAGTGTTCCATTGTGTTTTTACTCCTCACACCTTCACTTGAATCATTTGGATGATTTCAGCCCTGGAATTGTCTATCTCTACTGAACTAAAAGTAGAAGTGAGCTGTTAACTTGAAAACTACCACTACATGACATCACAAGTTGGAACAGAGCATTTTGAGTTTTGGAGATGTAGACAGACTATTAATAAAAGTGTTAATTGATTATTAATAACGTGCCAATGAAACAAAACACCAGCCTATTTTTGAGGAGGAAACATCATTTTACCAATATTAAAGCTCACAAGAATCAGTTTTGTGTAATATAAGCCCTTTAAAGTCCAAGCCCCGCCCCTTCCCTGTATCCGTGGAGACCCGCAGTGAGGAGCGAGACATGTTTAATTAGCAGCACCTCTGGAGACGTTCGCACTCTCTACAACGTCACTCACACCTCAGGTCTTCACACGAGCTCTAATCACCAAAATACACCGCAGGACTCCCCCGGCTCCGCTCTTTACACTAGTCCTTAAACCAGTCCGCACTTTCTACACCTTTTCCAGTCGTTTTCATCGCTCCTTTCATCGCCGTGGTTTCACACTTTGTCTTAAACCTCCAGACATGTCCTCAGCTACACTCGGGCTAACGCTGTGAATATCGGTACAATCTTAACCTTCAGTAGAAATATAGAAACTGCAGAAAAACAAAAAGAAAAGGATCAGAACAGCTTGGACTAGAGTCTGAAATTTAAACCGCAATTTCAAATCTAAGGAATATACCCGATATTTAAAAGTGCATTGTGTAACTTTTCTGGTTGGACGTCCGTCAGTTGCTTGTTTCCATGGATACGTCACTTCTCTGCCTGGAATGTTCCACAGTACGACATTTATGCAATTACAGGAGGATTTACAGCTCAAAAATACCTAGAAAATCAAACACTCTGACTGTGAGACGAGTCGCCTCTCCACAGATCTGACTTCTATCTTGGTCTGGTTTGGTCTCCATGGTGATCGAAAGGTTTAATTCCAGACAAAGCAATAAGATCTCCATGAAGAAAAGCATCCATCACCAGAAAAGTTACACAATAAACCTTTAATTCTGATTCTGACACCACAATAACAATAAAACACACTTTATTCAGACAACAGAATGTGATTTTCAACCATAAATCATAATATTGTCTTCACTCTTTAATTCTGTGTCGCTTTTGTAGTATCAATACCTGCTTAAATGAGTATCCAGTTTGTAGTTGTAGTATCGTTTAGCATCTAATTTTTGATACTTTTGACAAACCCGCATTGCACAAACTCCACTTTATTTTAAAAGCGGCTCCTCTGTGGTTCTCAGTTAAAAAGCATACGACAATTTCAATTAGTATAAGAAGAGAAATAAATCAAAAGAGACTATAAAAACATTGCAACTACCCCAGTGCCTTTGCCTTGTTAAATATAGAAATTATGCAAAATACAACAGTAGAGCACAGAAGAGGAGTACGATATAATTTATGCCGTCTGTATATTGAAGCTTAATAAGATTCTGAAAACTCACACTATGCATTTTTTAAGGGTTCATATTACGCTGTTTTCAGATTTATGTAATAAAACAGACCTGGATTTGTGTTTGTTTCATTCACACACTTTTTTTTTTCCACTTTTCCACTTTATAATGTCATGTGGCAATACAGGAAGTGTTCCACTGGGTTAGTGAACACCTGCATTTCATCTCTGGAAATAACTATAGAGCTGTTAACCTGAAAACTACCTCAGCATGACATCACAAGGTGGAACAGAGCATTATAGGTTTAGAGCTGTAGACAGACTAATAATAAAGAGTTACTCAAACATGTGAATGAAACAAAACACAACTCCAGGTCTGTTTTTGAGGAGGAAACAACATTAGAACAGCATTTTGTCTAATATAGGACCTTAAATAAGATACCGAAAGGTCATGTTATGATAATATTTAAATGAGTATTGATTCTGATTTTTTATTTAAGATTTAACATTTATACAGAGTAAACTAACTATTATTATATATATAAGTCAATAAAGACATAATGCATGATACAATGGCCACATTTACATGATGATTTTAATTCAGAATAAAATTATTCCAAATTAAATAGATCGGATAATAAAACTGCAATACAATACAATAATAATACAATAATACAATGCTGCAATACAACTGCAAATTTATCTGATCTTACAAAATTTTTTAAACTTATATCAGGATCTTGTTTTCAGGTTTATTATTGACTTATTAGTTTTGAGACTGTTTAATTCTAGTCTAGAGGGAGTTTATTTTAAGGGAACTTGATGATCATGCTTTGTGGACAGATCATCTTATTACTTTTAAGTCATTTTCTGTTAGATTTAAGTGTTTATATCTTGAATTTTGGCCAAGCTTTTTTTATAGTGTGAGCGCATAATTAAGAACGTTAATAGGCACTCGGTTCATTCTCCACTCACTTGTGAATCGTCTTTTGACAGGAGTTTTTTGGCAATTTTCAAGCAGAGTTTTCTCTATTTAGACAAAAACATTTGGCAGTATATTCCACTTTTACTCTTTACTGTTGGCAGGGACCAGATCGGTCCAAAATAAGGACCTGTGGGACATTTCTTCTTATAAAACTGGGACAAATGACTGTTTTTTGTTAAATCTGTTGGGACAGTGGACACGGGCTCAAATCTGGGACTGTCCTGGGTAAATAGAAACTTAACTTTGCAGTGCCATCATGCAAGAGTTTTCTATATGTATGCATATGGTGGAATGTTTAGAAGTGAGCATGGTGGTAAACGCAGCCAAAAAAGTTTTAAGATCATAAAAAAACTTAAGGAAAAATTACAAAATGGATTTAGTTTAATTTTTAGCAAAAAATGAGTGACAAACTGTAATTTTACATAAAAAGGACTTGTTTAACATCTCAAATCATCTCACTTGTTGTAGTTCCAGCTGAGTCTACGTTCAAACCGCAGCCTGAAGTGACCCAAATCCGATTTTTTCTATGTGACCTGGATCTGATCTTTTAATGACCATCTGAACAACACAGATTAGATTTTTTTAAATGCGACGCAGCACACTTGGATCTGTGCTCCTAAAACCGTTACATATCTGATCTTTGACATGCGACTTCAGTCTGAACAGCGAGTACGCATTCTTCCCACCTCCACATCATCAAATGTTCACAAACGTTCTTCTCGTCAAGCAAAAATTGTGTCTGAACCCCGTTTCAGTGAAGCAATGATCCCACCACTCTTGGCTGCAACCCACACGTTCTTTTCTGCGAACTTTGCTGCCACTCCCCCGCAAAACTCCACGGCCAAAAACCTCGCCCTTCTCAATCTCCCTCTCTTCTCCGATGTTCATCCAGGACACTTTTGGGGCGTTTAAAGTTCACACTGGAGATCACAGACTTGTCGCATTTAATTGGAAATATGAACAACCTTGCAAAGAAAATCAGATTTCACCAAAAAGGTCTGACTTGAGCATTATGCCCTGCAGTCTGAACGTAGCACGCAGTAAAATCATCTCTTTCTGGTCAGATCATGTTAAAATAAACTGCCCATTAAAGCCTAATTTAAGCAATAGAGCTTTAAACAGAGCAGTGCTTTAGTTAGCATCACACCCCCAGGGAATATCTATCAATCTACATTCACTCGCATCTATCTACCTTTATGTATTTGAGTGCGGACATGATATTTTGAGCTGGGCCCGTATCCACACAGCTCTCATTTCCCTTTGCCGAGCGCCTCAGGCTAGATTATAACTGCAATCTCTCAAAGGAGGAAAAAGAAAATCCGCGTTTTCTCCCCCAAAAATGGTCGAAAGAATGTTTGTGCCCAGACGGAGCCAGGTTTGAGATTGAAAAAGACGAGGACATCTTGGACAGGTATTAGAATGTGGATATAGTTGTCTGGGGAAGTAACTCTTTGCCTTCGTTTCTCCAGCAAAACGCCCTCAACCCATTGGAAATTTTGCTGAAGCGACAATAACTCAGATTTAACGTCAGCGTGAAAGTTTCTCTGCTTTTTCGGTTTAAGTGTGGAGCAGAGGTGGTCACGCATGAGCTCCTGTGAGGGGAATAAACACGGAGTCTATAGAAGCCACTGCGCAACCTTGTCAAACATCTCAACACCTCACTTCAAGTTACATAATTTAACTTTGCAGCAGACTTTACTAAGCCCTAAACTTATAAAACTTGCTTGAAAGGGCATTGTGTGACTTTTCTGCTGGAAATTTAAATGTAAAATAAATTAAATCTGCCAGAAGTCGGCGAGGAAGTTTAAAGTGAACCCAAGATCGCTGATTCATGCTGCAAAACAACTGTGGCCTGTCAGGCAAAGCAGCATCATCTCCATGGAGACAAGAAAGTGGGAGATCCCCCATCTAAAAAGTTACATGGTGCAGCTTTTAAGGTCCTATATTACACAACGTGGCTCATCAGTCATGTTCTAAGGTTGTTTTCTCCTCAAATGTTTCATTCACATCTTTGAGTAACACTTTATTATTAGTCTGTCTATATCTCCAAAGCTCCAAATACTATTTTCGTATTTCAATTACAAAATCTTGTTCCACTGGTTTACTTTTCAGGTGAAATTTACTCAAATCAAAATAAAAAGTTCAGAATTCAGGTCATTTTAAATTGTCAGGATTTAAATTTTTGAAGTACAGTTTTGTGCACAGTTTTTCTAATATTCTAGTTAGATTTGAATGTATTTTTATGTATTTTATTGACTGTTTGCAGCTAGCAGGATTGAACCATCAACCTCAAGGGTCTTATGAGTTTTACGCCAGGTAATGTTGTTGCCTCCTCAAAAACAGACTTGGAATTGTGTTTTGTTTCATTCACATGATTGATTAACTCTATTATTAGTCTGTTTATATCTGCAAAGCTCAAAATGCTCTGTTCCTCCTTGTGATGTCATGAAGTGGAAGTTTTCAAGCTCCTTTTACCTTTTTTTCAGCAGAGATTAGTAATTCCAGGGCTGAAATGATCCAAATGATTCTAGTGAAGGCATATGGAGTTTAAAACAAGGTGGAGCACTTCCTGTAGCACCACATGACATCATAAGGTGGAACAGAGTGTTTTCAGTTTGAGGGAAGAACTCAGCCTAAATCTGCAGGGTTTATGTGTTAAATGTGTGTGAATGAAACAAAACACAACTCCAGGTGTGTTTGTGATGAGGAAACTACATTAGAACACGGTTTAAAGCTCACAGGAGTCATTTTTTGCGTAATATGGGACCTTTAGCATGTTTTGACAAAGATCTAAATTAGTTTTGCACTTCCAGGCCACCGTATTGGATCATTCAAAAGCAGCCTTATTTAAAATCATATCTACTCTTCCTCCTGGGACTTGAATTCATTGGAGCTCTTTAAATGCAGCCCATAGTCCACAAATGACATTTCCTTCAGAGGCGTCAAACATCAGGCTTATAACAGAATATATACACTTCCACCAGGCTGCACTCCCCCCACACAGGCTGAAGGCCACAATAGGATCTTCTTATGTAAAGAGACGTCACTCTGTCCCCTATAGCTACAGGCACCAAGTCATTTGATTGGCCCCTTACCTCCAGTAAACCCCCTTCTCTATCTATCGACCCACAGACTGACATGCAGGTGTGACAGCGCCATTATACACTACAGACCTGGGGCAGGAAAAAACATAATTAAAGGTCCCATATTACACCAGATGTATTTAAGACGTGTTTTAATGTTGTTTCCTCATCAGAAACAGACCTGGAGCTGTGTTTTGTTTCATTCCCATGTTTGAGTAACCATCAGTAACCACCAGTAAGTAATGGAAAAACATTTGAAAGAATAATGACAGCAAAGAGAATTTTCTTATAATTAGAATAGTTTTTTTTGTTTTGTTTTTTTAAATTATGATGAATGTTATATTAATGCCATATTCATTTTGTAGATGAATGTCCATTAATGTGCTGTAGTTGGAGATAAGGTTTGGCACAATAAGCTTTAGCTTCTGCTACACCCGCTCTATTAATGTGTATACATGAACATCAAAATCCTGTTTATTAGCCTTATCCCTGTTATAGCAGTATTCAGGATACTGCGTATACATGTACACTGAGAAACAGGGATACTTTCTGTGTACATGATCAAATGTAGTATCCTTGTTTCATGACATAATCTTACATTAAATTATATATTTAATAAACCAAAATACAAACAGACATGAGCTCCATTAGCACAGGAGGCTCTGGAGGTTCCTAACAGCAGTAGAGCTCTGAGGTATCCCACAATCCACTGCAGATCAGCGTTTTCAAACACTATTGTACAAGTTCTACACTGCAGCAAATCCTTCAATAAAATCTTCTGCAGAAATAAACTCAACTATACAACATATAAACCATCACCACTACAGAGTCACATCAGCCCGTTTGTGCACATTAGTTTTACAGAAACAAAACTTAAAACCTCATTTGCATAAATTATGCATACATTAAGTTGGAGATAAGCACAGATTTAGTGCAACTCTTTATTTTACAGTCATTTCACTCACGTATAATCACTTAATTTATGGTGGCTACAATATTATTAGTCTGTCTACATCTCCAAAGCTCAAAATGCCCTGATTCACCTTGTGATGTCATGTAGTAGTTTTCAACTTACTAAAGGAAATGATGAGGAAACAAAATTGGCTCAACATGGATCAGAAAACAGTCTAATATAGTCCACTTGTGGATGTGTCTTTTGGATATTTCTTATTTAAAACACTTTATACAGGCTCAAACACCTCATATCTGCGCATTCCAGTATCTAAAAACCAAATATTCTCCACAAAAGGGACTTCCTCTGCTCTTATCTTATCTCAGAAGCTAGCCGCTGCCACTGAAAAGCTTTTGTCGTATTTTTGGTGATAGCTTTTTAAAATATCCATCTTGTTTGTTGTATAACCACATATTTTGGATGCAGAGAAGTGTTGACGTCTCCATAGCGATGCTTATCTCGAGTCTGAGTACAGTTAGCGCTAGCCTCTTATCACTTCAAGTTTATGTAGATTTCTTATCGGCTGGATAGATGGAGGGAGAAGATGCATAGAAATCTGTATCTGTTTTTTTAGGCTGTAGATTTTATTTTTAAATGTATTTATTTCACATGTGTTGGTATTGTGTTAAGAGCTTTGTGGGTGTGAGTAGAATGGATTGAAATACAGACTCAGTAGTGTTTGAAAGTGATGTTTTATGGGATTAGAAGAATTAAAAGTATCTTGTGTTCTTAAATATTACGCCTTTCCTGATCTATGTTCTTCTCTCAAACAGAAAACACTGTTCCACCTTGTGACGTTATGTGGTAATACAGGAAGTGCTGCATTGTGTTTTAAACTCCACACACCTTCAATATAGTTTAAATAATTTCAGCCCTGGAATTGCAAATCTTTACTGAAATAAAAGGTAAACTAGAGCTGTGTTCACTTGAAAACTACCACTTCATGACATCACAAGGTGGAGCAGAGCATTTTGAGCTTTGGAGATGTAGACAGGCTAATAATAAAAGATTACTAAAACATGTGTGAATGAAACAAAACACAACGCCAGGTCTGTTTTTGAGGAGAAAACAACAGCATAACACTCACAAAAGAGTGAATTTGGCATAATATAAGACATTTAAGGTTGATGGTTCAATCCTGCTAGCAGTGAATAGGAATATTTAAAAATATTTTCTATCTAACTAGAACATTACAAAAACTTTGAATAGAGATACAAAAATACACAAGATCATAAAATACAGCACTGTGTAGGTACAGAATAGAATAAAACATACACAAACCTATTATGAACACTACAAGAAACTAAATCCTGCCAAAAATGACTTGAATTAAGATCATTTTATTTTTATTTGAGTAAACTTCACAAGAAAAGTATTTTCATCTACCCATGCAACAAGACGTTTTGTAGTTGAAATATGAAAATACACCAAGTTATAATGTAGATAAGAAAACTTGAAATAAGAAACTAAATTGTGCGTTGTTTGAATCAAGAAAAAAAAAAAAAAACACTTCCCTTGATAGATAATTTTACTTGTCAATCAAATCTGCTCAAATCAAGTTAAAGGTGCAATATATAACTTTTTGATATGGGTCTATCGCCTGCTTGTTTCTATGGATATGTAATGTTCCACAGTGTGACATTAAACAGCTCTACTTTACATTTATTTAATTACAGGTGGTTTTATAGCTCAGAAATACCTAAAAAACAAAATCTCCACAGATCTGACCAGTAACTTGGTCTGGTTCAGTCTCCTTGAAGATAGAAAGGTTTAATGCCATACTGTGGAACATTCCAGATGAAACAATAACATCTTTGTGGAGAAAAGTGTCTCCAGTCCGCACTATAATGAGTTGTAATGAGTAGTTTCACCTGCTGTAAACACAGTTGAAGGTTACACACACTTGCACCATCTCTGCTCACGCTTCAGGTCTAAACAAACACGTATTTTGCTTAAATTTGTGATCGTTATCGGCCAAACTTCTCCGTGCGAGTCAAAGCCGTGATGGTGTATCCGTGATGAAATATTCAAACTACAGGCGGAATCTGGTCATCCCAAGGCATCATGGGAAACCGCAGAATAATCAAAAGAACTCAGTCAATTCTGTGAAAGTGTTGCACATTTGAAAAACCGCAGACACGCAGATTTAGTTTCATGTTCTCTACTTTTTATCAAACTATTTTACAGACACTGTTCAGATTATAACAGAGTAAATGGTGACACTGAAATGTATGTCTTCAGTCAATTTAATTTAAAAGGTGCATTGTGTAACTTTTCAGATGAAGGGACTGTCAAATATTTTCTCTATGGTTATTGTATCGTCTGGAATGTTCCACAGTATGGAATTAAACCTTTCTATTTTCATGGAAACCAAACCAGAACAAGTTACAGGTCAGATCTTTGGAGAGGCGACCCGGCTCACAGTCCGAATCTCTGTTTTTCTAGGTATTTTTGATCTATAAAACCACCTGTAACTGAATGAATGTAAATTGACTTGTTTAATGTCACACTGTGGAACATTCAAAGCTGAACAATGACATAAAATTTTTGTAATTAATTACATTTTTGTAATTGATTCTACTATTATACAACTACAATTTTACGTTCCACAGAGATTTAAAATTTTTTTTCCTAGAATGTTCCACAGTAGTATATTAACATTATCTCGCTTGCATTTTCTTAATCACTGGTGCTTTTACTGCTAGAAAATATAAGTTGAAAAACATGCATTCTTACTATAAGAAAGGTCGCCTCTCCAAGGATCTGACCTGTAACCTGCTCTGTTAGCATCATGTTCATTTCACCATAAAGACAGAGGTAATAGATAAAATTTAGATATATACATAAAGTTTAATGCCATACTGTGGAACATTCATGACAAAGCTGTAGCATTGCCACAGAGACAAACAGGTAATGGACTCTATACTAGAAATGTTACATAGTGCACCTTTAAAATCTATAACTTTTACAAAACATGGTTCATTTTGTTGTTTTTTTGTTTTTTGCTATTTGTGCCGAGACATTCCCTAGAAACCGTAACTTACACTATATAATAATGACAAGCTTTACAAACTTCTCAAAATGCCACATCTGCCCCGAGGCAAACTCACAGAGACATGACGGCCCACTCCAGCCACCACACATCACTCACTCCCACACCACATCCGCCTAAAGTCTGTGAAGTGTCATGCCCAAGGACACAACAACAGCATGTCACCTTATTTTAACTACACAACTTTCTGTACCGAGGCAAAAAAAAGTTGACATTTTTTACACCCACACAGCCGCGCTCTGCTCTGCTCGAAAATACAGAAATTCTCTTGAAATCTCTGGCATTTTGGTAATTTGGACAATGTGACCTTTACCTCAACGCACCCAGTACTAGGCTTTGATACTCTGCAGTGACACCACAACGGGGATGTTCTGCATGTATGTGTATGGGCGGAATGTTCAGCAGTTACAATGGTGACAGAATGTGCACATTAGCAAACACTGCCAAAGCTATTCTGGTAGAGGATCTGCCAGTTACTTATCTCCATGTACATGTTATTGCTTTACCTCTAATATTCCAAAGTATGGCATTAAACTCGAGTAACCAGACAGCCCTGTTTAGCCAGGACAGTCCCAGCTTTGAGCCCTGTGTCCCTTGTCCCAGCAGATTTATCCAAAACCACAGATTTCTCCCAGTTTTATACACAAAATGTCCCATATGTCCCTATTTTTGACCAAACTGATCCTGAACTGAAAAGAAGCATTTGTTTAGGAAAAATCCAGAAAACCTGCTTTAAAATGAGTAAAACACAAAGAAAATCTGACTTTACTGACACGTTTGTCATGAAAAGGCCAAATGCAGAATAGTTTTCCTTAATTATGCACTTCACTTTCACAATTTTATTATTACCAACCAGCACAAACCAGGGATGCTGTTTTTTTATTTTGAAAATCTGGTCACCCTACATGAAACTGTTCAATCTCCATAGAACCAAGTATGAGAGGCCAATTTACAGGTGAGATCTGTTAAGAGGTGACCCCACTCACAGTAAGAATCCATGTTTTTAAAGGTGTTTTTGACCAATAAAAACACCCATAATCAAATAAATACATCTTACACACGTTAAAACACAAAACATTAGCATCTCCATGGTCCCCAACAACACATTTTCAGGAGCCTGTGATCAAAACAAGTGTTCATGACTTTCAACCAAAAGGTGAGAGAAAAACTGTTGGCTAATGTGAGCTCACTGTGATAGAGACTTTTAACAGCACAAATCAGCTCATCTGTTGTACACTACAAAAAGCTTCAGATATAACCACTTAAATCTATCAGAAAATGACTTAAAAGTACTTGCTGCATGGACAGATCACTTTGCTGAACAAATTATCTTAAAATAAACTACCTCAAGTCTAGAATGAAGCAGTCCCAAAACTAATAAATCTGAAAACAAGATTAATAACCTGATACAAGTTTTAAAATCTTGGGCTGATCGGAGAAAATTGTGGTGCAGTTCAAGCTAAGTACGTTTTTTATGGTGAAATTGTGCCCAGAAAAATGTCTAATTTGCCTGTGAGAGCTTCAGACAGAGCAGAGCCTACATCTAACATCACACCCCCAAGAAATTGTGAAGACATCACCTGTGAAGTATCTATATATCGCTTGTTATCGTCACGGCGATTGGGCTGTCTGGCTACACGCTAACACGCTAACATAGACACATCTCTTCAATAGACTTGTTGAGGAACTATTTTTGGCACAAGCAAAAATGTATTCTCCCCTTCCGCGAAAGATGGGAAGTGGGCCTGATAAGTGTTTGTGAAAACCATTTGCAGTTCATGCGGGAGACCAAACACACAAACTACACACAAAGTACACAGGAAAGTACACAGAATACACACATAATAGTATTTGTGTCAGTCGATAAGACACAGGAGAGAGATGGTGAGAGACGGAGGAGGAGGAGGCGGAGGTGCAGACAGGCCGGGAGAGGAAAATGATGAAACTATTTTATGCGGAAGAGATAGTCAAAAAGTACACAAGTAAAAGTGTAGGTGGAAGGCTACATATATATTCTACCTGGGAGTTGCTTTTAACCAATCGTATTTTACTTTTAACTCTCGGCAAACCATCTCCGCATAGATCTGACCTGTACGTCGGCCTGGTGATTGTCTCCATAGATAAGTGCGATGCCGTAGTGTGAAGGATTGTAGGAAAAAGCAATAACATATCAGCAGAGATAAGCAGGTGACAGACCCTCTACCCGAAAAGTTATGTGAGAGTGTATGTTTCATATAACTGAACTCTTTATCCATTCGTCTAAAGGTATTACACAAAATGGACTCTTGGAGATTTAAAGAGCCACTACACACCAAAACCACTTTTTTTTAAACTATTGAGCTGTGAGAATGGGTCTAAAATAAAAGCGTACACCTATCTAGCAGCTCAAGATGAATTTGATTATCCATTCAACTTGGAGATCCGAGGACGTTGCACTGACATGCCCCTTTTCTTTAGACTGCGCAACTCGGAACTCGGTGGAGCTCAGCGTAGACCGAGCAGAGATGGAATCCAGGATGGCTGCGTCCAGTGTCTCATGTTTAAGTATGTTTAAGTATAAGTTTTCATTGATGGACGCTTTGGTGGTTTAAATGACTGTTTCAATCACTCGTATTACTGCAGTACCTTACTTTGTCCAACATTACTACTTATGGGTTTAGTAGTTGGTGTTGTGGTGAGGTCAATACTGAACAAAGACTTCTTTTACTGGGTGTTGCTTAACGGTTCTAGGGTTGCTAACAGAAGATAAACAACAACAAAAACAGCTTTGCAATTGGTGTCGTCCATGTTTTTTACAAGTGGGACATGCAAAACATAATTGAATGGTTGAAACTCAGGCATGACATCATATCCGAGTCCGATAATCGGACCCAGTTTCACAGTCTATAGACGGTACATGACGAGCTCCTCTCAGCTCCACCTATACTGAACTGCGTTGTCACTCTACATTGGCAGTCTGCTATTGCTAGTTCTCACGGACTGGTGCTGTCACTCGCCTGTCACTCATAGGTCAAACTCTGCCCCACACCGTCACCCCTCCCGTACCCCCCAGCCCACCAAGTACCACCCACTTTGCAGAATTTTTCCCATTTTTACAGTGGGCGGAGTTAACTCAAGCACAGGCGTTTAGGAGCTCTTTAAATCGTGTTATAACGTTACCTCCTCAAAAACAAACCTGGAGTTGTGTTATGTTTTATTCACACATGTTTAAGTAATCCTTTCTATTAGTGTGTCTAGATCTCCAAAGCTCAAATGCTCTGTTGTGATCTCATGAAGCGGTAGCATTCACCTTCAACAGACACATTTGGATAATTTCAGTCCTGGAATTTCCAATCTCTACAGAAGGTAAAAGAAGCTGCTAACTTCAAAACTTCATGACATTCATGAGCTGTGGAGATGTAGACAGACTAATAATGCAGGATTACTGAAACTTGTGCATGGAATAAAACACAACTCCAGGTCTGTTTTTGATGAGAGGATAACGTTATAACATGACTAAAAACTCACAAAAGTCCATTTTATAACTTTTTAAAGACCTTAAAGTGCTTAAACGCTAAAGACCTTAAACGCTTCCTCAATCCATTACAAATTATAATAAGATTGGATTACAATAAAATAGCATTTGTAGATCATGAGTTTGGATATTTAACTTTCAAAAACAGAACATTTACAGCCACATCTAAAATTATAACATCATCAAATCCAGCTGCTCTCTTGCTGCTTTCTGGTTTATATTCTGGTTTAGACCTGACTTGGTATGGTCCAATTTAAGCCCTGATCCAGTCCTTACATAGTCCAAGTTTAAGTTTAGGATTTAGTCCCAGTATTTCTATGCTATCTGCAAGTGTGAATGCAGTTTTATCAGGTACGCGTCAAAGTTATGCAATGCTCCTCTGAGTTAAGTGTCTGGAGAAGTCTTCTTGCATATTTTCTCCCAGTCGAAACATTATTATCGGCTTCCACTATATATAAAATCTCACACAGAGGGACAGGCTGCTCTGACAGTGGCCGCCCATGTCACCCAAAGCAGCGCTGGCCAAGAAAGACATCCTATTACCTTCAAATGACAATCAAACATCGTGGTTTTGACAGCTCGCGCCAGCACTTTATCAGATCCATGTATTCCTCTGTTGCCATGGAGACAGTGATGGAGGACAAGAAACAAGAAACTTTTTTTGCATTATGTAACTTTTCTGGTGTTTCTGCTTGTGAGACATGTTTGGATGAGACGTTTGAATGTTCCACAGTAAACAGGTCTATTTTGCATTTAAAGGGGTTACGCTGTCATATAATGTTGTTTCTCAATCTAAAAACAGCCGTGGAGTTGTGTTTTGCTTCATTCACACATGTTTAACACACAAACCCTGCAGATATAGGTTGAGAAAACACTGTTCCACCGTGTGATGTCATGTGGTAATACAAGGAGTGCTCCATTGTGCTTCACAATTCCATGCATCTTCACTAGAATCATTCAGAATTGCTCATCTCTGCTGAACTAAAGGTAAAAGGCAGATGTTAACCCTGACAGACCTAAGGGCTATTTTAGTACATTTGACCTCAGCTGGGTATTTTTTCTTTTTTTGCAATTAAAACTCCCCCTTTTACCCCCTAATAAAGTATTATACAACCTTTTTTTCAGAACAATCTGTTATTTCACAATTTGCTGCTGTAGTCATATGGCTGTCATAAAAGCTATAGGGCCAGAAGTACAAATGAAGAAAAGGGAAAATTAAATTCAGACTTTTTCATACAAAACCTGGGGGCCTTAGCTACAAAAGTGCAAAAATATCAAGTCTTTAAGTAAACTAAAAATATCCTTATTGCCCAAAAAACAAAAAAAAAAGGTCCAACGGCCCATTACTTTCCTGGTGCCTCATGGAAACAGCTCCTGTCAGTCCAGGGCACAGAGCCACAGCACTTCCTGCATTTCACTGGTAAATATTACATTTATATTTGTGCATTTTGAGTGAAATAACCATTTCAAATAAAAATAGCAAGGGATGTGCAATTACGCAGATCATGAAGCGTAATTTGCCAGTTATTTGAGAAATAACTGCACTTAGAGCAGCTTTTTCAATTGTTCAACACAGACGCTCTGAGCATCTACCATTTTGACTCACTACACTCTGGCAAAGTTTGGGCCAATGAAAATGGATGGAGCACATGCATTTGGCAGAAAACAAAGTTCCTACTTCCTGATAACTGTAAGATAATGCTGGAATAGACTCGGAAAGCCGAGACTGTTGGCTTTTCAAGGGAAAAAAGTAAGTTTCTATATTTTATGATAGGAAAGTTTTGCACGGTTATATAAAACATATTCTCCAGTATACCATATACAATACCACTGGTATGGAAGGGTTGACCTGAAAACCACCACCACATGACATCACAAAGTGGGACAGAGCATGAGCTTTGGAGACATAAACAGATAAATGAAACACAACTCCAAGTCTGTTTTTGAGGAGGTAACAACTTTATAATGCGTCTTAAATCTCACAAGAGTCTATTTTGAGTAATCTAGGACCTTTATAGTCAAAAGCATGCATTGTATCTGATGGGTCGCCTATTCACTGATCTGATGTGTAACTTGGCTGCTTGTGTCTATGAAGATCACCCCTATGAACCCGTTGATCCCTGTGACCCTGACCCGTGGGACTACGGATGGAAATTAGCCGTATGGCTACAATCCGGCGTGTTTACATTGGTGCTTCTGTCATGTATGTTCATTAACATACACTGTCCCAATCAAATAAATAAAAATTAAAATTCAAGATAAATAAGTTTAGTCATACAGCGGAAGTTTCCAGGCAAAGCAGTAACTTCACAAAGGTGTCTGTAATATCTGTGTTTTGAAGTTTTGCGTTGAGTTTACAGCACAGTAATAGTGATAACAGTAGTGTTTTTATGGTAGAGAAAGGTCATTTTGTGTGTGAAGTAGAGTAAATAGTAAATGGCCGTGTATTTGTGGTCATCATAACGCACTCAGACACAGCCTCTGATGATAGAGATGGCACAGTCACAAAGGTAATATGAACCCACTATGAACCCAGCTATATTTTCTAACATTTATTTGTACTGCAGGATGTATACTCTATATCATTTATTGATACTTCACAGAAACATTAATCTGGAGTGTTCTATGTATGCATCTTTAGCAGTTACCATGGTTACGCACAGAGACACATTAGAAAACACAGACAATACAACACAAAATGGATTTAACTTTCTTTTTTAGAGGGGCTCAAAATCCGCGATCGCGGAAAACGGACGGAAATCGCGGAATTATGCATCTGAAAAGGAATTTAGTGTCAGAAAAGTTTCTAAAACTTTTTTCGGTTTAAAAATCCGTTAAGAATTAAGCGAGATAGAGACCTGTTAAGGCAAGTCAGTTTTCAGGTGTATGGTGTCTTGTGAAATGTTTCCATTTGCTGTCACTTGACTCTAGATGGCAGCACTTGATCAGCTACATATTATTTTTTTTAAATGATTTTTTTTTTTTAAATGATAAATTATTTTAACCCCATAATTAAATATTAACTAAAAAATTCAATGATAATAAATGAAAAATATACAAAAAATTAGGCAAAATTAGTATTTTTCAAGAATGTTTTTTTTAAATGAAGTGTCAGGAGGCAGGCTTACAAAAGGGGCCATAAAAGATTTATAAATACATCTTCATAGTAGATTTACAGATGTTGTTGACTAATCAAGTTACAGCAATGCATTGAGGATAGCCTCAATGCAAAAAACACTTCTAAAGAGGCACCAAATATATTATGTAATTTATTTATTTAAAAAAATGATAGGTCAGTCAACATTTTTAATGTTGACAAAATTCAAAATTGTAAAATTTGGTAATGCAGTATAAAATTCTCAACATAGACAATTTGATAAAGGGGGAATGTCTTATGAAACAATGTATTAATGATAGCCTAATTAGAAGCATACAAAACACCACATGCAAAAAGAAAACGTGAAACATGATTGCTTTTTTACAGTTATAGAGGTGCAATAAGACATCAGACTACATAGATTGTTTACAAGGTTCTTTAAATATAAACTACATTCCAAGCATAAGAGTCTAGTGCTAGCAACAACTCAAACAGCCACAATAAAGCCATGCAGAAGCCTCCCATCACCAGATACCTGAAAAATAAACTTTATTTGTTAAAATGTACTTGAAATAATCTTAATCCTAGTTTCTAGCATCAAAAAAGCATTTGTGAAAGCATACGAGTTATGAATTGTAGCAAAATCAAATTAATTTTTCTAAATTAAATATCAAATTATCTGAAACGGAATTGAAACCGAATTCACTATTCTCTGAAACGGAATTTGCTGTTTTTTGAAACAGAAAATCGGAGGCTCTACATTTTCATGTTCTGTTGTAGTTCCAGCTAAGTCAACTCTTTTTTGAGCAGATGGTGTTAAAATAAAGCGCAGATTCCAGTCTAAATTGAGTCACAGAGCTTCAGACAGAGTAGTGCTTTCGGTTAGCTTCACACCTCCAGGGAACGTCAATAACATCAACCGCCAAGTATCAATTCTCTAACTGCAAAAATGTCCAGATGTGCTCAAGGTGCTCTCACACTAAGCTGGTTTAGTTCTGATGTAGACTTGGTTTGGTCTAGTTCCAAGTCCTGGTTTAGTCTCGGTCTAGTCCAGATTCTAGTGCCTCATCTCCACCTCTCAATGTTTGGTCAAGTTTTAGGACCACAAACAAACTTTCAGGGAAAAAAAGCACATAACTTGTCAATTAGACTAAGGTCGACTAGAATGAGACGAGTAACTTCAACGGTGACGTATTATCGGCAGAGTCCAGCTCCATTTCCCAGTCTGCCATTTCCCAGTCTGTTCCCGTCCTGCTTCACTCAGTCTTTGGGTTACGTCTGTTCACCTGTTTTGTTTCTTTACATATTTTCTGAGCCTTAAGTGCGATGACCTTGGTTGAGTTGACATGGGATGACCGAGCTTTATTATTTTATTGTTACACATGTTATGATGTGTTTTGGACTTAAGGTTTTGCTATGTTTTTTCACTAATAAACTAATATTTCATACTTTCTCGATCCTAAAGAGGCCGGTAATACTAATATTTATTACTTTATACTAATAAATATTCAAATCCTTGTGTAAATCTGGTGCAGATGAACGGCATTATTGTAGAATCGAACCTGTTTTTACTCAAACTTGTGTAACATTTACTTGCTCAGTTCAAGGTTTCCACGGTTTTACCAAGTGAGGTTAACATCCTCTTAAAGTAAAGGTGACTACATATTTCAGATTTGAGGATCTGACTGATTCATTGGCACAGCTTCAAAACATGAGTTCTATGAATGAAAACTAAAGTCCACTGAACTCTGCCTGGTTCGATGAAAGAGGAATTTACTGAACACTACACTGTGGAATTACTTGTGAGCTCAGCTTTAGATTCACAGTCCACTTTAGTCAGATTTTTCAAGGCAATCGATTTCCTAGATTTTTTCCAAGCATGGTTAACTTATTAGATTTTACAGTGTCTACAAGTTAGTATAAAAGATTATTTTGTCTGTCCCTGTATGTATGTATATATGTATGTATGCGTGTGTGTGTGTGTGTGTGTGTGTTTATTAAAAAAAATAAATAAACTACAATAATCTAAGGTGTGACACAATTAAAATACATGCAGCTGGCTCTTCCAACATTTGCTGATGTCAGAATGTTAATATCAGTTAAACATGTTATAATTCCATTTCTCAATTCAATTAACCTACACGTAAATTTATGCATGCGTTTCCTCATTAGATCCTGGAATATTTGCAGTCACAAACAAAGCACTAGCACTTTCAAACTTGGGGTCTTGGGGGCAGTATTCTAAGAGCATCATTATGTGCCACCTTAATCTTATTCATCTTTGCCTTGTAATTACACCATAGGGGAGCTGTGTACAGTGGAGTACAGTATGATCTAAAAAGTCCTTTTGACATATATATAGTGTATGCAGTGTAGCTGTATGTAAGTTAGTGTAAAAGATGCTAGTATTTACTGTAGTCCCTGTAGTGTATGAGGTGTAACTCTATATATGTTATGTAAAAGATGCTAATATTTACAGTAGTCTCTATATATAGTGTGTGGTTTAACTGTATATGAGTCAGTCTAAAAGATGCTAGTATTTACATTAGGCTCTGTTTATATTATACATAGTATAATTACCGATCATGGGTGACTCGATGAAGCTCCACGCATTGCTCTGTGGCACGTAGGACTGCAGGACCCCAGCAGAGCGCCCGGCCTCGTTCACTCCTCCAAACACAAAGATCTTTCCCCCGCAGACTGTGGCTGCAGCCGAGTGCACGGGCTTAGGCAGAGGAGAAACCGTCTCCCACTGGTTTGTGATGGTGTCGTATCTGGAAGAGAACGAAGAAATATGGCTCATTTAACAAGGAGGAGTAGACATCAACCAGACAGAGATCAAGGCACAAACTGGAATTAAATGCAGATCTATGCAAAGGTTGGCAGAGTACACAAAAACTGTACTTGAGTAAAACTAACATCAGCTAATGTTACTCAAGTAAAAGAACAAAGCAGTGGTCCAAGGAGAGACAGGATGAAATTATAGAGAGAGGTTCAACAGTTCCTCAGTTTGTGTCTTCGTTAACATTATTTTTAGTCGTGTGACCTTTAAAAACAACAACTAAAAAAGGAATAAAGAAAAAAAGTGTATTTCTGTAACAATCTGAGTGATGATTTTAAAAAAGTCTAACATTGCAGAAGCTTTAAAATAAAAAAGAGCATAAAACGTTATGTTTGAAAGATATAGAGCTCTGGAATGAACGAATTATGTGTACATTTTTGTTGTTTTAATCTATATTTTGTCTCTTATATCTTATACAGTAAGTTGCAAGTGAAACTGTAAACTCAAACTTGTGCTTATGCTGCTTTTCTGTCTTGGAATACTGTAATTGTTTAACTACTACTACTACAACTAGTGTAGTAGTAGTAGTAGTAGTAGTAGTAGTAGTAGTAGTAGTAGTAGTAGTAAAATATAACATGGCTGGTGGGTTAGCAATGCCGATTTATATATACATTTTATGGGTCCAAAACATTGTTCAACTAGGTGTAAAAAGTATTTGGGAAAACTAGAACTCAAATAAGTGTAATTTTAAGAGTAACTGTCTGGATGTAAGATCTTACTTCAAGTGAATCTAACTGGAAGAAAAAAAATAACCCACAAACTCCCTCTATAAATATATATGTACACTGGAAAAGTTTGGCCAAAATGTAAGATATAAACACTTAAATCTATCAGAAAATGACTTAAAAGTAGTGAAATGATCCATCCATGCAGCAAGATAATTTTAATTAACAAGTTCTCTTAAAATAAACTCCCTCTAGACTAGAATGAAACCGTCTCAGAAATAGTAAGTAGATAATAAATCTGTAAACAAGATGAATAACCTGATGCAAGTTTGAAAATCTTGTCCAGATTAGAGAAATTTGAAGTGTACAGATGTATTTTCAGAGGACAGACCACAACAAGAAAACAACAAAGTCGTATATGAAGAAAAAGACAA
>KN510380.1:0-10352 GCA_000787155.1 Scartelaos histophorus
ATAATAATAATAATAATAATAACTTTGTATTCCTTATTTACTTGAGCCCTTCACACCCCAGACCCAGCAGACAGCATCATATTTGCCTTTACTATCATCCCTCTCTCTTACTACAACAGATGTCAACACAAAGGAACCCAACCAGGTAAAGCTGCTTATAAAATAATTTATTGGTGACTTTCGTATCTTTTATTTTTGTTATTTCTTTTGTCATTACTCTTTCTTTGTGATCAGTGCTCAGAGCCAGTCGTGGAAATTTGTGGAGTTTGTCATCTTGGTGGAGGAGACCTGACACTGTGCCTCCAGTGTTTAAAGCGCTACCACATGAACTGCCATTTCTCCAAGTAAGACATATTAAAGGGCAGATATTACGCTATTTTCTCATCTAAGTTACAGTAATGGTTCCTTATCACAAACATACCTAGGGAAGTGTTTTGTTTCATTGTGACATCACAAGGTGGAACATTTTGAGCTTTGGAGATGTAGACAAACTAATAATAAAGAGTTACTCTAACGTGTCAATGAAAAAAAAAAATGCTGAGGTAAAAGCTAAAAGCTCACAACAGTCAATTTTGTGCAATATAGGCCCTTTAAACTGCATTACTTTATAGCCTGCAGTACCACATATACTATAGGCCCTAAAGCCAAGTCCTATTTTAGCTTCATCATCTATACATTACAAAGTCTGCAGATGGATTTCCTTCCTCTAAATTCTTGTGAGTATTGATCAGCGTTGCACATTATAGCAGTGTGCTTCTGGTCGCTCTTGCTAATGGTGACTAATGGACTGTAAAAGGATCCCAGCCAGAGGGAATGCATGTATGCTGTTAGCAAGGATAATTCATTTAACACAGAAACATAGAAAGACAGTCGGATACAAGGAAACCCTCTCACTCTTCACTGTACAGATGTGGCTGCAAAGACATGAATATTAGCTTTTTGTGCTTTTGCTGTTCAGTTATAACAGGACAGGCATGTTGCAATTCTCATACTGGCTGATGCACTTTCCTTCATTGTTATTCATCACAGATACAGCCATCCATGACTGCAAATACTGGATATGCATTAAAGCACCAATACATAGCAATCGATAGGATCGTTATGATGAATTACAAATTACAAGTGAAGTATGTCTAATATTTAGAAAGTCTGTTTTTTATTATTTTTAATGGTAATTTTTAATATTAAATAAATAAAGACAGACATTGGACACAGTAGCATAATCATAATTAGGGGAAAAAACAGCTGACAAAGAGACAGACAAAAACAATCCAAGAACAGGAGTCTTCTATTGTTATTGTCATATAATATATTGGGATTGCAGGGATTTGGGTGATATTTATTTTATTTTAAACAAAAGTAGTTTGGGCCTAATAAAGTAATCTACATGTATGTATGTCTAACTGTATGAACCATTTACACAAAGTACAAACCCTAATCTTTTTTTGCTAGACTTTTGGTTCATGACTTAATAGTAAATTTGTGTAGTGAGGGTTTTGCAGATAGTTAGGACTTCATCCAAACAATACTCCAGACAGAGTGAAAGTGGGCACTGCTTTGATTGAGCTTTAATGTCCTTTCTTGTATCTTTCTGTCTGGTTATCTATTAGAACATTTAAATATTTTTACTTACTTAAATAACTGTATCAGGGTAGTAATAGCACATAATGTGTAATTATGTATTATGTGCTTGCTATTACTACTCTGATATCAAGCATTAGCCTGTTAACTGTTTAACAAACCACAGTAATATTACCACAAATAAATATGTAAATCAGCATTACACAACAATTAAACAAACAAATGGTCATAGGTAAAGGGTTATTATAGGTTATTATAAATTATCACATTCGCAGACTTTGATAAAGGGAATGAACTCAATCTACAGCCATTAGGTTAGAAGTAACAGGTCCGTGGTAACTACACTATGCTCCCAAAGACCCCTTAGCTGCCCAACAAACGCCTGAACTAAACACTTGGGAATTTCTAACAGTGTGTGTCATTGGTGATGTTTGCTTTTCTGTGTTAGAGGCAGGTCTGTCTGCTCGTCATGCTCCAGATCGTGGGTTGGCTCCTCTGAGGGGGAGGCTAAGTGTCTGCAGGTATGTACACAAAATGCTCATTCATTCAGTCTTGTGGAAGATTGGAACACATGGAATAGTTCAAATACTTGTAATTGTGTTCCCTATAGATCACTTCTGCAACTCAAAATACACAGATCCACAACCAGAGTTCCACTGAACCTGAGGGCATTCTCCACAGCTCTGAACTGGACTCCATCCTGACCGATGTGAGTGTGTCTCAGTAACATTTGATTTCATTGTTTACACACCTTCACCTTTTCCCACCCACTCCTCCTATTGGTCAGTATAGTTTGTGCTGTGAATGACAAATTAGATTTGACCAACCAGCAGTGGTGGTCATAAAGTACTGAATTTAGCTTAAAAAATGTGATATCTCTTTACTTTGGTAGATTTTAAAGTGGATAGTTTTTACTTTTACTTTGCTATATTTGAGAGCAGGTATCTGTACTTTCTGTTCCACTGCTACTTTTGAACAGGACTGACAATTAAAAGTATATTTTATTATTGTCTGAGACCTACTGAAAAGTCTTAGGGGTTTATCTTTAACACATTTGTAATTTGAGCAATACACAAATAAAAAAAAAACAAATCAATTCAGTTATTTCTGTTGAACAAAATTCTTGAAGCTTCATGAGATTTCGAAATCTGCTTGAAATGCTTTTTCTTGGGGAAGTGAGAATCTCTCTACCAATGCAGAGTTTCTCGAGGAAATACCAGTTCAAGATGCATTCCAAAACATTTTTCAAATCAGAGATTGGAAAAATCCCACACCAGTTTCCAGGAACACACCATAAACCAGGATTAGGAGCAAACCAAAGAGTGAAAATGAGCTAAAGTCAGGAGCAAACCAACATAACTGAACACCTAAGAATTTTGGTGAAATAATGTTGTTTCCTCATCACAAACACACCTGGAGTTGTGTTTAATGTCATTCACATAGGTTTAACACAAAACCCTGTATATTTAGGGTTTTCTCAAATAGAAAAACTCTATACACCTTCTCTACAATCATTTATATAATTTTAGCTATGGAATTGACAGTCTGTACTGAACTAAAAGTAAACGGGAACTTGAAAATCAGTTCTTCATAACATCACAAGGTGGAAAAGAGCATTTTAAGCTTTGGAGATGTGGACTGGCTAATAAAGAGTTACTCAGACATGTGTGAATGAAACAAAACACAACTCCACGTATGTTTTTGATGAGATAACAACATTCTAAAGAGTCAATTTTGCATAATATTGATCTTTAAAAGTGTAAAACATGCTCCAAGAAAATTGTGATATGACTTTTAGGCGTATTACCTCCCATACTTATATTCTTATTAAAAATGTAAATATAATGACTGCATCTCAAAGAATTTACAACCTCATTTGTGTCACTCAGAGTTCACATAGTTTCATTTTGCCTTTAAGCAGACACATTAAAGTTCCTTATAGGCGGGGTTATGATTTGATAGCGTGGCAGTAAAAATAGTATTGTGGTGAGATCACCGCTGCGAGTCAGGTGATGTCACTGAGGTGCACTGAGTTCTTTGTGTGTTTCTCGGCAGGCCTCCTTTGACGGCATCTTACAGTGGGCCTTTCATAGCATCTCCAGACCCCTCCATGACTCTCAAGGCTGCCTCCAGTGATAGACCATGGGACCTGCACGCATTAACAAAAACATCTATAAACACAGATAAGGCTAGATTACCTGCCGGGTCAATGTACTGTACGGGGAGGCTATGGTAAATGAATAGTTTGAAGAGAACAGGCAGACTGCACCATAGCACAGACATGTTTTTATTTAACTACTGCATGAATAGTATTGATACCACTACTACTGTCTATTGCTACATGTTAAACTGTTATAATTTGTTTAGACTACTGCTTCTGTACTATATTACTGCAAACATTATAAGAAAAATACATATGAAACAACCACAGATGCAAAACATATAAAAAAATTGCAGTAATACTAATGTCCTTAAACTAATTGTGATTAAAACTGAAAAAACCCCTTACAGACAAGGTCATACATAAAGTTTTTACGGTCCTCAGACATATATACCAGACTGTAAGGAGGAAGAATTCACACGGGCCTCCAGATGGTTTTAATACAATGACGCAGTCTCAGCGAGAAATGCCTCTTTTTAACAAGAATTCCACGAAGACTATCACTTAGATGTGGAATGTTGTTTTTGTCATGGGATTTAGAGTTTTAGCATGACTACAGACATTGGGCCAAACTGAGCACAGATCCTTTTACACTTTTGGTCTCTTGTTGCTATGGCTGCCAAAACAAAGGACAATAAATGTGTTTCTGTTTTTGTGTATAAAATGTCTTGAAGTATTCATGAATCTAAATAATTCTTTTGGGCAATACCTTGAACAGCAAGAGTCAAAACTGTTTGCTGAGAATTTCAAACACATCATCATATGGATTAGTATATTGTATATGGACTGAGTATATTGCAGTAAGTCATTTAATTTGTTTATCAAGTTGCATCTCATACAGACTGCAACAACAGTCCTCACCACTAGAGGTCAGTGAAGCAGATCCTGAGTGAGTAAATGAGAAGGCTGCAGTACAATACCATGCTCATTGATCAAATTTCACTTCTGCAAATGTGCGGGTTTTGAGTCATGTAGTAAAATGACTAGTATTTATGGATATCCCTTGACTACTGCTGTTAACTAGATATTCTTAGAAGATTATCAAAAGTACGTGTTTGATAATCTTTCACACTCTTTAGTTGTCCCTACCTTGTTCCTTGTACTTTGTTTATCATGTTTTAGTCAAGGGCACATTTTCTGATATTTCTTTTATACATGAGGAGCTAGTGAATGTCTGAGAAAGTGTTCTGCTTTGCTTCCAGTCACTCTCTCCTTGTGCTATTGTTGTGGACAGGAAACTATCAGGAATGCAGCTTGGAGTTGTGTTTTTAAGTAATACTGGGGGGGCTTTGGAAAGAGTTATTCAAGTGTGGCTAAATCATTATGTTTCTATTTTAAGTATCTTTTTTTTTTTTTTTCAGTTGTGTTTTTCAGCTCTTGATTTAGCAGGTCAGTCCTCTTCCAACATTCCTGAGTTGCATAAGAGCTTCAAGGAGATAGAGTCTGATGTGGATATGTTAGCTTAGGTCTGGACTCAACCATAGCATAGTTAACACAGCTGTGTCACATGCCTTCCTCTCGTTTTCTGACCCCTTGTCTTGTTACTGACGCATAGTTTCCACTTTTAGAAGAATGTCAATGTCAGTCATCCTGTTTGTCTAATCTGGACTCACTTTAGTCAAAATCATAGAAGAGTGCAGTCCTTTAAGAACCTTCATGCTGATAAAACACAATTTACCACAAAACATTGTAATAGTTTGTGATAACTGTAAAATGCACTAGATCACTGTCTATGATTGTTTCTTCTATTTGCAGATCTATTTGAAAATAATAATTTTAGCCCCTTATTGGACAGGGCATAGTAACAGTGAAAGGGGAGTGAAGATGAGAAACTTTAACACTTTAAATTAGCAACAAAACTGGACCAAGCCTGAATAGATTTGGTATGGCCTTGATTTAGTACTAGTATAAGATCACATGGTAACATTAATAAAAGAAGATATAATATTATGGAATACTATTATTTTTAAAAAGTGTTTTTATCAACTCAGATGAACTATTTTTAGTTTTTAAGTATCGTGAGAATCTACTTCAGTTGTGACACTACTAGAGAATCATGCAGTACTTATAACTTTTACATTTTACACAGGGTCCGTACTTTTATGAAACTGGGTTGCAGAAATGTGTTGTTTGGAGTATGAGAATATTCACTGTGACTCTCACTATTTGCGTCCACAGAGGAGTTGAGATAATCATACACTGGCATGGAAGATTGTAGGGTTACTGGCGGACTGGAACTGTAAACAGCGCGGACAAGGCTCATTAGGGCATTCCAGAAAGATCCTCAACTGGGAATTCTTGGAAGTACTCCTCTGCTGTTTGCATTCTTCTTTGGGACAGCATTGCTAACTGGACTGCCTGTGATCACAGCCCTGTCCTGAGAGGGAATTATAGGCAGCTCACAGATGTGAATGTTCCCTTCTGCACTGTAAATATGCCAGCGCTGTGACATGCTGCAGGTTCAATGGGACACTGCACTCTTTGAAGTTTGACATTTGGGATCGGTAATTTTCCTCCAGTGATCCCTGTGGCTGATTCATACATCATATATCCTCATTTGATCTCACTTAAATAGTCATATATTACGCAAAACTGACTCCTGTGACTTTTAAGGCCTGTTATAATGTGGTTACCTCCTCAGAAACATACCTGGAGTTGTGTTTCGTTTCATTCACACATGTCTGAGAAATTCTGGTTTATTAGACTGTCTACATCTCCAGTTCAAATGCTGCGGTCCATCTTGTGATGCCATGAAGCTGTAGTTTTCAAGTTAGCAGCCACCGGGAATGTTTTTGATGAGGAAACAACATTGTAACATTAGGACACAGTGACAGTCTGCACTAGAGCCACTCCAGTCCCATTTTGGCTCTTAGTATTCCCAGTGCTCTCCCATCCAAGTACTAACCAGGCCCTGCCTTGCTTAGCTTCTGAAATCTGATGAAATTGTGCATCAACAAACACATAACTTAATGGATATACAGTAGATTAATGCAAAGACATTGTAAATCTAAAGATGTTTTCTTCTATTTTTTATTCTAATTATAATTGAATGTAACCACGATTTGCCTTTAAAATACATTATCTTATTATCCCTGGTTCAATGTTCATGCTCAGGCCTGATCACTTCTGATTGTCGGTGCATTATAGATTTCTGGCTTGGGGTCATACTTAGAGGGGTAGGCTCCGACTCCTGTGCTACCCCTGATTTATAAACTTAAAAAAAATTACAGATGAATACTTCCATAATAATTTAATGATCAAGTGATGCCACTGATAAAACAAGGTTATAATATATAGATTGTGGACTGCATTGTCAAAGTAGGTCAAAGCATGTTTTTTTCAACTATAATATTAACAAATCATATTCTTCATTGTGACTGGTCATTTGAATTCATCTCAGAATAGATATTTTTCTTGAGCTGATGTAAAAATAGTGAAAGATATGAGACAATGATTCTCTGTGACCCCTACAATACAGTCTTTATGTGGTAGCAGACGTGCTCAGGCCGGGGGTTTTGTCCATTAACATGTCTCACAGCTGAATCATGCTCATTTACTGGTACTCAGTGGAAATTCAAAATTCATAATTCTTTGTATTAGATTTTAATAACAGGGGGACAGTGACTCAAGAAGAGAAACTGGTTCCTGGTTGATTGTGTTGGCTATTTACTGCAATCACACGTCAAACAAGGACGTGAAGCTATTGTGAACAGCTCTGAACTGTCTTCCTCCTGTGATAAATGTAAGCTATTGTTAGCACAGTGACAGACTGACTAATAAACTAGTACTCAAAAACATTTGCCTTTCTTTGAAATAGGTGTGTAGTAGTAGAAGTGTTATTAGTAGTATTAGTAATAGTAGTATTAGTAGTATTAGTAGTAGTAGTAGTAGTAGTAGTAGTAGTAGTAGTTGTTGTTGTTGTTGTAGAGTTTACTTACTGTACATACATTTACATCATTTATGTCTTATTGATACCAGTCTCCCTGCTATTTTTATTGGTACTTATTTAGAATGTATTACATTTTTTGTTATATTTTTTAGTCTTTGTTATTGTAATATTATGTGATGTGTATGTCTATGAGAGAATGCAGATTGCAGGTAGTTCTGTTTTTAATACTGATGTTTCGAAGGTATTATGGCTATTTTTATTCAATCATTTCAAAAACAGACAAGGGGAAGTAAAGCATTGCAACTATGAAAATATCTTTAGAATTATTTGAATCTTGCATGAATGACTGGAGGGTAATAGTTTCACTTAACCTTTCATTGTGCAGTAAGACCCAACAGATGGGTGAGTAGAACATGTGTTTGTAACTTTTTAGTGTGCACAACTTTGGAAAGTTATGGTTTCATGGTGTCTTTGCCTGCGATCCAGAATATACACGTTTTCAATACCAAACAAAGATGTGGTGTGTGGTCGTTTTCAGATTTCAGTCTGTTCATATTGAAAAAACTGCAGGACTGAAAAAAATTGCAGATTTCTTCACAATCAATGGGTGAAACACTAAATTCTGTTAATATGAGTTGAGATAATTTTGGTCTTATTTGCAAATAGTAGTTGACCAATGAGCTATTTTGTTCCACCTGCATCACTAAAATAAAGAAATCTGAATGCATAATCAAGTTAGGCTGGGTTTGAAATGCAATAGTATGCAATGTATAAGTTGCACATCGTTCATTCATTAAGGGTTTGCCAGGCAAATGGTATTTAATAAGTTAGCCAAGTTTAAAAAGACCACATCTAGTTTACTCGATTGCAGGTAAATGTGTATATTAATCTACAGTATATAAGCTGGACCCCATGTCACCACACAGCTCCTGTGTTTGATCACCCCCTCAGTAGCTAGCCTACATTAGCCTACATTCCCTTCATTGCGGGTGGACCATGGAAAGCCCCTGGTACATTTTCAGTGCTGAGCTCATAGACACAGACCCCACTCTCGCTCTCTTTCTACTCGCTGTTGGCCAGAGCCATCATATCACATGCTATGTGCAGCCTCAGCAGCACAGGCAGAGCTGGGGCCCAAATGAATGGGTGGCATTTGGGTGACCTCCAGGGACAGCAGTGGCCCTCTGTGGGGCTGGGCTCTTTTAGGACAGGGTGACTGGCTAACCACTGCTGTATTTATTATGTCTTTGGATTGTTTTAAAACTATTAAACTATGAAAGTTGATCAGATATAGTCCGTTCTTATCATTTTATTGAAAACATTTTTTTTACCATTTGGTTTACTATACTAAATATTTTCACTTTTGTTGTTTCAGCTTTTCTTCATTTAAAATGCATTATATATTCAGGTATTTTGCCTTTGTCTAATCTGCTCCTTAGTTCAACTTATTTAGACTTTTATGGCCATAGGTAACCCTTGTGTTTTACACAACACAGGTCTCACTTTTCCATGTTGACATTTTTCACTGAACTGTATGTCTTTGTTTTCCCAGTTTGTATTAGCTAATCATTTGACTTAACTTATATTCAAAGTATCAGAAATATAACCTTCTGCCAAACGTTTAAAAAAAGATTAATGAATAGAAGAAAACACTGAAAACAGCGAAAATGCAACACGATTACAATGACACTAAAGTATTTGCCTTCAGCCCTGTATGACTGATGTGTCTGTACTGAACAGAGGCCAAGTATTCGGGGTGTTTTGAGAATACAGGAGGCACTTATGTTGCTATAGTAATGTCAACATGAAACCGTAATAAGCACAATGCAAGAATACACACTCCCCAACACTCTGAAGAGTTTTATCTAAAATCATTCATCATCTGTGCCCCTTAATGTCAACTGCTCTTTATACGAACAAAACAGAGTGGCTATTCTGCTAATGTCAACAGCAAGTGAAGACAAACACTCAGAGAGCACACATACAGAACATGTTTGTCATAGTTCTTTTGCTTTGAATGCCATTAAGCAGGACCTAAAGGCATTGCTATTCCCCAAGACTTCATCATCAACATTTTTATTCTTTTGAAAGAAAAATACTGCTACTTTTTAAGGACTACGTTCATACCACACACACCACACAACTGTACAAAAACTCACCCTTATGTGACAGTCTATGTCCTGTCATCATCATATTATCTTTTTTTTTTCTTCCCAACTTGTATATAGCTTTTATAGAGATTTTTATTACATTATTTCTATATTTTATTTTGTTTATATTTTCATTTATATAATTACACTTTATTTGACACCAGTCTCTATTACCATTTCTCTTTTGTTATTATAATATATTGTGATGTGTGAGCTACTGTGTCCAATAAATTTCCCTTGTGGATCAATAAAGTTTGTCTAAGTCCAAGAACATTTTTCAGTAATGGTCATGTTATAGTAATGTTTAGGGACACACCAGTTGCATTTTCTGGGAGAGAGCTAATTCAGTTCTAGTATTTTTTCCATGTCTGTGTCTTTCCCAAAATCTATTTTAGGCTTGAGGCCATGGCCTGTGTTTTGAGAGTGATTTACTATATATTTCTCTTTTTATGGAAGATAATAAAATAAAACCTGTCTCAGGTAAGATCACTCACATCTGTTTTGTCATCTTCATACTGAACCAAGTCAGTTTGCTCTGAACTTCTGGAAATTCCCTCCAGTAGGAAAAGGG
>KN510380.1:14209-34353 GCA_000787155.1 Scartelaos histophorus
AGTCATTTCACAGCGAGGCAGGACCAAAGCACTACGTCTAATATGAGGCACGTTTAAGTTGGAACTACTCCGGAATAACCACATTTTACTCCACAAAAAGGATATGACCATGAGGAGCGCGTGAGCTGGTAAGAATGTTTCCTTTATATCCACAGAGCAGAACAAGTTAAAAACGGAATGTAAGTGCTGGGAACGAGGCCATGTTGTTCAAATATACTTGTAGTTTGACTTAAAAGTTAGTTTGATGACTCTAAACAAGTTCTTGAACGCTCGTAATTAAAAAGTGAATTCTTTTCTTACGCGGTTTGTGTGTTTTTGCTCCCCCGTGAGATAGGAATTTTTGGCGCATACATTTTTGCCTGCGATGGAAAATGTGTCCACATGTGTGCACTGTCGCTGTTGGGAAGTGTTTGTTTGCCTGATTGCACATTAATTACAGAAATGGTTTATGAATTTGGAAGGCATCTTGATGGGCATATAAGTTTCAGTCTATATTTTGGTTTCTATGGTCACAGTGTTTATTCTAAAAATGACATGAAGGGCAATGTGTGTTTGTATTTATCAATGTCATATCACAGTAATACTAATTAACTTTCTCATTCTCACACAGGTTTACAGCGAATCTATTTGAGACTTTGGATCAGTCCCATAGATAGAAAGAAAGCACTATGTCATCCACAGAGGAGCCTTCTGGCACAGTCCTGCACCGACTCATCCAGGAACAGCTCCGATATGGAAACCCCACAGACACACGCACCTTACTGGCCATCCAGCAGCAGGCACTGCGCGGAGGCAGCGGCAGTGCACCGAGCAGCGGAGGGGACATGAGCCGAAGTCCCCGCTCGTCTTTGGAGAGTCTGACCCTAGAGGAGCCCTCGTCCCCTCAGCTATCGGCCCGACAGGAGCCTCAGGGCCAGGAGCATCAAGGAGACTACCAGCACTCAGAGAGCAGCTTCCAGCTCTTCCAGCTCCACGGTGAAGCGCTACCCACGTATGACCAGGCAAAGGTCCACTCTCAGTACCTGGCCTCACACTGGGACCCCACAGGCCCAGTAATGCAACTCCATGAAGGGGCCTTCCACGCAGAGGCAGACCACATGGACCTGAAGTGCAGCCATGCTCGATCTCTGAGCGAGCAGCGTATGCAGATGTCTCTCGAAAGGATTGACACGGCCAAAGCAGAAGCACTCAAAAGCACTTCTCACAGCTACCCGGAGCTGCCTTACTACAGCCCCCCCAGCCAGGACAAACGCTGCCCTCCTCCAGAGTACTCAAGTCCCATTCAGGGCCAAGGATTTATCCCTCACCAGTTCCAAGAGCCAGTGCAAAGGTACTACCAGGACCTACTCATCTTACACTACTCATGGCATCAGCAGAGAAATCTGAACAATCTGTGGAGCGTAGGAGTCAAGTTTGTTTCACACGCCATAACACCTCATTCCATTAAAGTTAGTCACACTACGTTTCTTCATGTGAACCAGTCAGTTTCTTTCTTGAAAATAGACTTAAGCAAAACAAGTCCAAGAATGTCTGCAATGCTTTGCTCATTGTAACGAGAGAGCTTAACACGCATTGTCCTGCTGACGAAACCATGTGTAATTTTGATGTACACTTTAAGTCAACAAACATGTGGCCTTTCTTATGTGTTTCCTTTTATTTATTTATTTAGGTTTGAGCAGCCAGGTGATGTCCCTGGCTATGGCTCATTACACAGCCTGCCACCTGCTGGTCTGGAGGAGCCCAACCAAGTGGAGCTGTTGCTGATGGAGAATGAGAGGCTGAGGCAGGAGCTAGAAGTCCACCGAGAGAAAGGAGGCCGTATTCAGAAGGTAAGGACAAAACTCATTGTTACATCTACCAGCTTGACACGTGTATTTGTAAAGATAATTTTACTGAATATTTATAACAAAAACCTGATGTATGTATACTGTAGTCTTTTTACACACCTGTCAACATAACACAACCTCAGTGAGCAGTTGTCAGCTAATCCTGTGCGCACTTGCCCATCTGGAAGGGCAGAGGACAGACGCAGCTGCCACATTTCATAGCACGAGTGACTGTTGCGCTGTTTACACACTGGCCTTATTGTGGAGCTGACCCAGAGGCAGTCAAACTATGTGCTCCTTAGTTTCCATCGCAGTCATTGCTTGTCACTCAGTAGTCATTTGGTGTCACTCTGCTCCCCTAACTGCCTTTCACTATCACTACTAAACAGGGCTAAAACATCATGTTGTGCCTCCTTTTACAACAGTCATTCGACACCTTAAGCCAATCACTGTAAATCTTATTGCGCTATGCTGGAGTTATGTCACATGGTTCGCCTGGTCTCAGCCTTAAAGAATGGTAATTGCTGGGGTTGGAAACTTTTCCCCGTCCGCCGCAGCCCTGAGTAAACATGCCTATGTGACTGCTGTAATGGTGGGTGTCTCTTTGCAGTCTCCACAGCCCAGGCACAGGCATGTACACCTTCCGCGTGCTGGCAGCCTTCCCAGAATCCTTTTACAGTGTGTGTGTGTGTGTGTGCGTGTGTGTGTGTGTGTGTGTGTGCGTGAAGTTGTGTTGTGTACAAGCTTTTTTATGCACTCACACCTGGAACATGAGCTATCAGCCTTAGGAATGTAGATATAAATCAGTCACACAGGGAGTGGTGCAAGCTAAAATTCCTTCTTCAAATTATACCACAAACATACTGTACATACTGGCTAAGTGTACTTTACAATCCCCTATATAAACATGTAGTCTGTGTTCTGTTACAACACGAACCAAAACTCCTCCAAAGTTACTCCTTGGCAAGTGAAGTAGGCTAACCAAAACTGTCTTCTCTCCACTTTTCTATTTCTGTATCCCTTGTTCCTTCCCCCTTTCCTTTCACTTCCCAGTTGGAGCAGGAAATCCAGCGCATTTCTGAGGCCTATGAAACCCTAATGAAGGGCAGCACAAAGAGGGAAACTCTGGAGCAGACACTGAGGAGGAGGCTAGTGGCTGAGGTCAGAAGACTTCAGGATTTTAACAGAGACCTACGAGGTATGAGCCTCTAAAGAATCCTCACTCACTACTGGTGTAAAAAAGTGGACATGCTAACCAAGATTTAAATTTGTCACAGAAAACTTGGAAAATGCCAGATCGCATGTTGCAAAAGAAGCACAGGCTGCAGACCACAACCAGCACATCATGGCTAAACTTCTTGAACAAAGTGAGTATTGCATGTTTCCTGCTCTCTTAACTATTCACATGTATGATTGGATTGTAGAGATTGTTGGATTGTTAAGTGAAGGAGGCTCATTTGTAGTTCAGGACTTGTTCTTGGAGCAGGAATTTCACTTGCATAACCTCAGCTTGTTTGTAAGAAGGCTTAAAATGAGGAATTCAATCCATATGGCCCCCCTGAAAGGAACTGAAGCAACCATAACATGAGAGAGCTGCTATGAGTGGTTAAAATGAGCTTCCCTACCTGTGATTCATATTGTCTGTGTTAAAAGCAGGGAAGCTGTGTTTGTGTAGTCTTGATGAGGAATGCTCTGTGCTATGTGGGTCAAAGGGATAGGGCAGCTTTCACCGCCTTCCTCTTCTGTCTTCCTCTCAACATACCAAGAGTGCTTCACTTAATGAAGAACACTGGGCTCCATGTTGGGGGCTCTGGTACTTACCAGCTTCATAGAAAGCATCAGTTTCATGCTATGGTGGGAATTGACTATAAACCACAGTTGTTGTAATAATGTCCTTTTGTCATGGTCGTAGATGAAGAGCAGAACAGTGAACGTGAGCGCATGGAACGGGAGCTTCAGCGTCTGAGGTCAACGGCAGAGGAGCAGACGCTGAAGGCAAAGCGCTTGGAGGACGCCCTGGAGACTGCGCTGGGGCGAGGGCGACAGCTGGAGGAGGAGCTCAGGCGGAAGCGGGCGTATGTGGAGAAGGTGGAGAGGCTGCAGAGCGCCCTGGCACAGCTGCAGTCCACCTGTGAGAAACGGGAAAGCCTTGAGATGAAGCTCAGGACGAGACTAGAACAGGAGCTGCGCACCTTGAGGGCACAGCAGGTACTGCAAAACAACAAACAATAGGAATTAATATAAGACCTTGCTGCAGAACATTTCAATCAATAAATGGAAAGTAAAGTAAATGATGAAGTTAAATAGAAAGTCCCAACACAGAACTTTCTGAGAGGAACCATCTAGAATAATTGTCTCTTAGGAGATGTTGCAACTTTATTTTAAAAAAGACATTTACTAATTATAAACTGTAGTATCCTTCTGCCCTGCCTTATCATAGTGGCAGCATACAATAATCTGCTTTATTTAATTATAAAATAAAATATAGAATTGTGATTTTGTAGTTCTGCATTATTTTGTTGCTGTTTTTTATGCACCACCTCTTGTAAATTATGTCTAAACGTGATCAATAGTCTTAATTTTTGTGCTCGTTTCTTACAGAGGCAGACCCAGCCCCCAGGAACAACGATGAGCTCTCTCCAAGAACGTCTTCAGGAAAAGGAGGAGCGAATCTTAGCCCTGGAGGCGGACATGGTGCGCTGGGAGCAGAAGTATTTAGAGGAGAGCACTATGAGGCAGTTTGCAATGGAGGTGGCTGCTACTGCTGCTGCTCAGAGGTAAGAAAGGAATTAACTTCTTTTGTGACACCTTACAACATATACTTATTTTTCACCGAAATTAACCTATAATTTACTGTTGATTGCAGGGACACCACCATCATTAACCACTCACCCGGCCACTCCTCTAACAATAGTTTCAATGATGACCTACCGCCTGCAGACTACAGGAATCAAGAGATGGAAAACAGGTACAATCTAAATCTTTATTCTTATGAAATTCTGCCACCAAGTGCTTTGCAGTGAACTAAAATGCCGTCTTTTATCTTTTGTAGAATTCGTGCTCTTTATGCCCAAATTTTGGAAAAGGACGCTGTAATAAAAATCCTCAACCAGCGGCTACACCAGGACCAACGGAAAAGGGAAGACAGTCCTGCAAAGCTCTATAGTAGCACAGGGGCACCTCTGAGACCGGCCTCCTCCACTCCTGTGATCTGCACTGGCACCAGCAGCACTAAGAGCAGAGGTGAGCTATATTATGTTGCCTTGTTTGAATCATTTATGGCTGATGATACCAAAGCCATGGCCCACTGTGTGTTTTACATTAGTTGGTCATTTTTGTACTCACCGTACCCTGTTACAATGAAACCTTGTCTTTGAGTTATTTATTTACATGGCCTTTTCAATTATGTCTTTCAGGGAAGAGTCTTTCAGATGATCAGACCTCACCAAACAGGCAATTCTCTGCACAATCTGAACCAGGGACTCTCGAGCGACCGGTGACAGGAACTAAAGCCAAACTGGCTTCAAGTCTAACAAAGCTTAACACTGGTAAGAATATGATTATTTATTATGTGTTTTTCTCTCTAAAATGTGTCAGGTCAAGGTTTACTTTGTGAGCCTTAATCAACGTGCAAGCTTAGATCAACTTTGTTATTGCATTTGAGTATGGATTGTGTTTCAATAGTTTTATTGTCTTTAATTTTCAGACAAGGCAGTGCCTAAAAAGTTGCTACTTAACCCCTTCAAAGGCTTGGATGAATTGGAGACGGAAGCTGTGGAAATCTTTATTTAAATAATCCAGAAATGGACACTGAGCAAAGTGTCTGTGAATGACAAAAGAAAGTTTGAAAAAGGACACATCTTTGGGCCAGAGCTGTGCTCTGACCCCTGACCTCTGGCTGAGCAGCTGCTGGCAGTGTGCACAGCCACAGAGAGGAGACACATCTGAGGTACTTGGACAGTATTTTGGATTGTAATAGGACAACATGTTTTCTCAGAGTGAATGCCAAAATATTTATATTCTCTACAGTATATATGTGAAATGTTGCTGCTTTCCCCATCCTTAAATATTATTTCCCAACTGAAAAAGCTAGATATTTATTGTGGTTTCTACATTTTCTAAAATATATAATTTATGTGGCGAACAGACTTGCATTCCCCTCCTTGTCAAGTTATAATTCTCAGCAATCTTAGCTCAGATCTGGAATCTATTCCCATCACTGATAACACTTATTTTATTTGCTCCTGCAATCTGTCATATTCCTTTAGCCTCTGTAGCTGGATCTACAGAGGTTTATGGCTCTGTGACCAGAAGGTGCCTAGTATATTATTAAACAAAAGTACTTCTTGACAAAATGTTTTGCTTGTATGATAATAGTGTGAGAGTAACGTGGCTGCTCTGCAGGTCAGAATGTCACTGGAGGAGGAGGAAAACTACTCTGTGTTTACTGTGAGCTTCTAAACTAACAGGTTAAGTTTATTAATATATTGTTATATATGTATTTTTACAGATATTTGTATTATTTTAGATATTGCAATGAGCTAAATGCCAAAGAGTTATGTTCTGACAATCACGGTCTTGTCTACCTGTACACAAGTGTTAATTCCATGTGACATTTCTGTGAACTTCAAACAATATGAAGGTTTTTACAGTTGAATGCAACATTTCATAAACAGTAAAATGTTAAAATATGACTTTTTTTTTTTTTTTTATTAGTTTAGTGTAATCATAAACGTTGTGGTAAGTCCTGGTGATGAAATGTTCTTTCTTTGTTGTCCTGTGTGCTCTTGTTCCACCACTAAGGCGAGGACTCTTCATTAATGAATACCAGAGCTTCATTCTTTTGGGTTCAACTTTCTCGAGTGGCCCGTTCTCTTGTTCTCCTCTTGCCATCAGGAGCGTACTTGACATAGATCACATTCTCACAGGGACACGTAACCTTATATGTCACAAAGAAGTTTCTCCCACATTAAGCCGCCGCTAATACCTTTTCAAATACCTTCTTGCTGCTGTACACCTTTTCTAAACAATCAACATTCTTAATACTTTGTACAGCGTGACAACAACAACCAAACATGCCAGTACAAAACTATTTTAATTTAATCTATAATAACTTAATAATAATATGTTGTAATAGTAATAATATGTACTTTTTGAATTGACTGAGTTAATCACACTTGGCAAGATAGAATTTTATTGTGGGGTGAGTTTATTTAAAAAAATATACAAAATGTGAATAAGTGATTGAGCTTTTATATAGAAATTACAAATGATGAAACAACAAAAACATGAATTGAATTAGTATTTGTTCAATTAAAAAAAACAGATTATTAAAAAAATGACTGAAGTGCTGATGTGATGGGGAAATGAGCAGGAAATGACGGTATGTGGAGCCATCAATCGTGTGAAGTTTGCTACTCTTATCTGGAATACTTACTGACAACATTCTGAAGTCTTTGCCAACATTCCTGGGAGGATGTGGAAGGCAGCTGACATGTTTGGACTCAACTCATGTTTCCCAAAAATGAAATGAAGAAAGATGAGAGGACATAAATGAAAGTCAAAGGTTAAATTCCTCAAAGTGAAGATAGGTCCCCCATTACAACACCATATATTTTGCTTGTTCTAATCAGCAGCCCCACTCCCCTGTCCCCCTATTAAAAACAAAAAAAAAACAAAAAACATGTAGGCCTATTTATTAGACTGTCTCATTTAAAAGATCTATTCTTGGCCTACTGTTTAAACTCGGTAGATATTATACTAAACATATGATCAAAGAGTAAAGAGTGATAAGGTCTTAATACTGATATTTCTATAATTCCTCCCACTCCTCACCAGATGATGGCGCTAATACACATAGATGACAGTTGTTCAATGGCCAAACAAGTAGAAGATGTGAAGACGCGCGCCAGATGTGAAGATCCGTGACAGTACCAGAGAAAAGGAGAAAAATACAGCTACACGATGGAGGAATCCCTGTTTTTATTCCGTCATGGGTTTGTTTTGTCGAAGGAAGCCCAAGAAACTGATCGCAGAGTGGATCAGACGCTGGTAAACGCGGGAGGAGCGTTGACACTTTGGGGAGACTTGTGCGCCGCAGCTGGAGCCACATCTGACGCGCAGTTTTGCCCTGATGTTGTTGTACTCAGAAGTGTCAAAGGATCAGCTAAAAGAGCTATTCCTCACTGCAGGTATTGTTTATGTGGCAACTTCTGAAGTAGTTTATGCACAAGTATCGAGTCACAAATACATACACTGATGTTGTCAACAATCAGCATCAGACCAAAAGCGCACGGACGCGCACAGGCAGGTGAACGAGGAACGCTCCATACAAATGCAAATATGGCATGATTATATTCAAGTCAAGAATAATAAACAGCCTCCCCTGACAGACAGTGCATAACGATGCTTTGTGTCGTGAACAATGCAGAGTAAAAGCCATTTGGTTTGCTTTGGCTATAAGAATGCCAAAGAACATCGCCTCCCTGTGAGTCTGTCTGCAGCCTGCTGCTGCTGCTGAGCAAAGGTTTGTTTCTACCTCACAACTTTCACTAAACGTGCTCTGCTTCTGCCGAGGCTGCTATGCAAAACTGGTGACACATAGTCAGACAGTGGATTTAGTGTTATTTTACTGATATATTTGGTAGCGTTTATGGTCAGTAACGTTTATGATCGTCACTGTTTTCAGGTTTTGTTCCCCACAACACTCACAAGGTGCAGAGTGGGTTCAGGTTGGTGTCTTACAGCACGTATTATAGGCTATACAACCAGGTCTTTTCACTTCACTGTTTTTCTCTTTCTTTCCTATCTTTGTCCTTTGAAGTATTATACAATGATTTAATGGCCTGCATTATTTAAAGACTGCACATTGAAATATCCTGAGGCACATGAAAAACCCTTGTTATTATTTTGCACACTCCACACTGGACACATCCAGTCTCTGATCTGTGACCAACAGGAGCAGAGCTGCAAGTGTGTGTGACTCTTGAGAGGGATTTAGTATTTAACATTTAAATTACACTGCTCAAGTTACCTTTTTTATTCTTTAATCTAATATTTTTATAAATAATAAACATGCATGTTGCAATAATAAATGTTTTGACATTGCTTGTACATTTCAGATTCCAAATGTGGATAACTTAGTACAGAAGCATTGAACATTGCACAGAAGTAGCTCTTGAGGTAAGATTTGGATTTTTAATTTTTTAATTTATTTTTTGCTACTGTCCCATTTGTGCCCTCATAAATTTGTTGTTTTTCTTTCAAGTTTAACCAAATAGATGATGTGATCTGACAGTGATGAAGCGGAGGGGCCATACATGAAACAGCTTTGCACTGTGGAGTCTTTCATTATAACAAACCACATATGTGAGTACAAAATTAACCTGTTTGTAATGTCTGTGGTAAGAGATGTGTGACTCAGCTATCTCTAAAATTACACAGCAACATACACAGTGAAACATATGAACATTATTGTAAATATTGCTATGCCACTTTTAAAACTAAACTGGATAAACTTGCATCCCCCAGAATCAACCAAAACCGTACGAATGTCCTTAATGGACAATGACATTTGCCTCAAAATAGGAACAAAAACCTCACTTGAAAAAACACAGAGGAAATATATATGTGACATATGTGGAATTGTTTTCCTATTAGGGAATAGTGTACAGAAACATGGAATGACCCACAAGTGTTCAGTATGTAAGAGAACATTTACCCAGCGAAGTCACCTGACCTCACACATGCGTGTGCACACAGGGGAACAGCCTTATAAATGTCAGTACTGTGACAAATCTTTTAACCACAATGTCAGTCTGAAGAGCCACACCCAGCGCTACCACCCACTGGAGTCAGGGGAAAAAGACGAGAAGTATTGTGATGTGACCGACATAAACAACAATGTACAAAACCAGAAAAGATTCAGAAGAAAGTGAATTCAAATCTTGGACAACACGCTTCTGGAAAGAAAGAAAACCTGAGCAGCAAATGATCCTGGTCGGAATAATTTGATCTTTAATAACAGTACTGATAAAAGTGACACTTAAAAAATCAAACAGTAGATTATAATTTTGAAACAAGTACATGATATGTAAAATAAAAAATTAGGAGTACAGTAATATGAATAAACACATGATGCCATAGGTGCCTGTCTATTAAAACTGTGTTACACATGTGCGCAATACCTAATAAAACAGTTCATTCATTATTTTTGAAACTTAAATTCTTGTTGTCAGGGTTGACTATGCCCTACAACAGAGCAATATACAAAAAAGCTATTTGGTTACCTAACAAGTACATGCTATATTGGTTGGGATGCTCCTCGAGATGTGAAGTTCTCTTGTCCACAGGTACTGCTTAGTCCCACTTCAAAGTAATAACACAAAGGTTCATTGATGATGATGAATGGCAGCATGACATTAGGCTTATACTACATATATTTTATTTTAAGTACCATTCATATAAAGAGAAAGTGGCAAATAAGAGCGGTGCTTGTGTGTTTAAGAATTCTGATCCAATGGCGCCATCTGCAGGAAAACACTGAAGACAAGTGGTAAATAAGCCCACATGTTACAGTAGCACCATGTGACTCCTATGGATGGGACCAAACAAGACTTGGACCAAACCAGGACTAAACTAACAGCCAACAGCCAATTCCAGGGCTGAAATGACCCAAAAGACTCTAGTGAAAGTGTGTGGAGTTTAAAAATAGAAGATCTCAGCCTAAATATGTAGGATGTGTTAAATATGTGAATGAAACGAAACACAGCTACAGGTAGGCCTAAGCTTTTTGATGAGGAAATCACATTATAATATAGATCAGAAAATAGCATAATACGGATCCTTTAAGATAGGACTAAATCAAGACTAAGCTGAGACTAAAAAGTAACTCAAAGAAGCAGCCTTCATACTTTGTTTAATAAGTTGCTCAAGTTATGCCTACACCTCTGAAGGCAACACAAGTACATAAAGGCAGGGAACTGACCTCAAGGGTGAAATCAGTGATGTATCATAATCCCTGATCTCTCATTAGATGAAATGTTTTTTTGCACACAGATTTGAGTTGTAGCTATACAGTACCTGGCAGTATGCACCAGTAAATTCCAATAGTAAATTCTCTGGCTGTTTTAAAGTGAATATACATTGCAGGATTATAAAAACAATCTCCTAACTTGGGCCTGCTTGTTTGCCAGGATAACTCTAGGTGACAAGGATTACACCATGCAAAAACTGAAACTATCTGATGCAAGTCCTGTTAAAGGTGAACAATCAAATTTTTATGATGTCTGATTTTTAGTGAAGAATGTGACTCAATATAAATCAAACATTGCATCTAATTCAATTCCATGTGTTTTATAACTGGCAATAAGTACCTAGAAAAAACATTAATTCATAGGTTCGCCTATTCACAGATCTGACCTGTAGTTTGGTGGTACCACCTGTGTGTCTCCATGGAGATAAGTATAAGCTACTCTGGAACATCAGGCCAAATAAATACCATCTCAAGCACATAATGACGCTTCACTTTACAGTTTCACAGTAAAGTAATGAGTAAAATTATAGTAACAGGATAATGGTCCATTTGATAAAGGCTATTGTTGCATCACATTTATAGTTATAGTATTAGGCATTTGTCATTTTTCTAAAACTAGCTCTGGACAAAATAAGTGACAGTTTGTTGCCATTTAAAAAAATAAAATAAAATTTAAAAAAAAGTTGGCAGATTCAGTTAGTTGAAACAAATAGGGCAAACAGGACCTGGAGAGAATGAATGTGTTATAAACAGAGTCAACAACTAGTGAGATATCGCGAGAGGACGTGATTTTTGCGCCGTTTGAATGAGGAAGCCGCTGTCAGAGCCTGGGGTAGAAACTCGGAATTAGAAAACGTGAATGCGAAAGACGAAGGTACAAGTAAACCTAACCAGGCGTAGGAACCAGGAAGGAGTCCTGCTGGGGACGTCTATGGACTCTAAATCAGACGCGGAGTTCGCCATTTTGGGGCTAGATCCGTAAGCAGTTTCCTTTAAATGTAGGCGCAGTAGGACCATATGTCTGCAACCATCTACACCAGAAAGTATACACGGGTCACCCTCTGGTTATTAGGTTTACCAATGTGTCATTACCATAAATCTATAATTAGAATAGTTTAACACGTATTCGACGTCCAAACAACTTCACAGAGTCCAATAGCATAAAACAAAACAAACGAAAGTCACGTTCACCTGACTCCACGTGACTCTGAGTTGTAAGCGTGATCTATAATATGAATATAAATATAAGGTAGAAACCGAGCAGAGTTTACGCTTACCAAATAGAAACTTTTTTAGATTCCATTTTTCATATTTATTGACTTATTTTTTGCGTTTGACATGTTCCAGCTGTTTCAGGAAGAGCAGCTCACCCCGTACTGGAAACGCCCATTTCCGCACGTGATCGAAATGCAACAATGGCAATGCGTGAAATTGAGCCTTACATCTTTGATCCGGATTCGGACTCGGAGTCTGAATATGAGGTGCACGAGGAACCAGCAAGACCATATGGAGCAGGCAGGAGCATTTACTGGGTGAGTGGATACATTTTTTTTTTTAAATTTCATTCATTCAATTCATTTAACTATGGTGAATCAACATAAGCCAATGAAAAGCAATAAAACAAGTTAAGATGGCTAGTTATGATAAACAGGATTTTGAAACTAAAGAATAGAGTTGACAGACTATATGGATTCTGATACCACAATGATAACACTGATTCTGTAGGTTTCTCATTTACCCATGGGTACATACTTGTCAAGATACTAAAGATTTTACAGCGACAGAGGAAAGGTTAATTTGTGACCTTTTTAGTATTGATTGCTATTTTTGATACTTTTGAACTTCAGCATGATTTAGTAATTGTTTTGACTTGCTTTTTTACATTTCAGGTCCAAAATGGTGATAAGTTCTCTCCTCAGTACAGAAGGATTTCAAACACTTCATATCTCCCTGGAAGCATAGAGGTTACTTTTGAGGTAATACTTTTTTGTTTGATTCCAGTTTGTTGTTTATGCCACTGCTATAATGTTTGCATGTTTTTTTTAGCCTGACCAAACAGAGGATTATTTGAGTAACCCAGAAGCATCTGCTCAAAATGATGAAGATGATTCAGTAGAAGAGGAGGAAGAGGACAAAGGTAACCGGAGCTCAGATGAGGACTGGCTTCCTCAGACTTTGACTGAGGAAGGAAGTGAAGATGTGAGAAGAGACTCTTCATCAGAGGAGGACATTTCTGATGAAAAGGAGCTTGATGAAGATCAGAATCCCCCTCATGAAGTGAAAAAAAAGCAGCTCTGCACTGATTGTGGTGCCTTTTACTGTACTCAAAAACACATATGTGAGCACAAAACTAAACCATATGTCTGTAATGTCTGTGGTAAGAGATGTGTGACTCAGCTATCTCTAAAATTACACAGCAACATACACAGTGAAACATATGAACATTATTGTAAATATTGCTATGCCACTTTTAAAACTAAACTGGACAAACTTGCACATGAAGAGATCCACCAGAATCAACCAAGGCCATACAAATGTCCTGACTGCACTGTAACATTTGCCAAAAACTCAGAACGCAGAAAGCACTTGAAGAAACACAGAGGTCAGAAGAAATATATATGTGACATTTGTGGAATTGTGTTCCTAGCAAGGGACAGTTTACAGAGACATGAAATGATCCACACAGGAATGAAACCTCACAAGTGTTCAGTATGTAAGAGAACATTTACCCAGCGAAGTCACCTGACCTCACACATGCGTGTGCACACAGGGGAACAGCCTTATAAATGTCAGTACTGTGACAAATCGTTTAACCACAATGTCAGTCTGAAGAGCCACACCCAGCGCTACCACCCACTGGAGTCAGGGGAGAAGGATTGTGATGATGTGACCGACACAAATGACAATGTACGAAACCAGGACACAGAAAAGATTCAGAAGAAAGTGAAGCGAAATCATGGACGGTATTCTTCTGGTCGACCTCTAGGCAGACCAAAAAAAACTGTAAGCAACGAATAATCTGAGCGGTAACAAAGGTACTGATGAAAGTTATAGTTTTGAAACAGACACGTGATATATAAAATGTAAATATGGAGTACAGTAATGTGAATAAATACATGCCATAGGCACCTGTTGTATTTTGCACTATACCAAAAACTCTTATTTATTTATACTTAAATCCTTGTTGTCAGGGGTCACATTGGCCTGCAACAGAACAGAAACACTGTTCTAGCTTTTTCTATGGTGTATGATCCTCTGGTCTAGGAAGCGTTTCTTTTGAAACTTTTTTATACTATTTTAGGTTTTTGTGCAATCATCAAGCAGTTTATCACAACTAACAGAGCAAGTGGTACATTAGCCAGCAAGACGAGTCTTCTGGATGACTTTTCCCAAGCCACCTCAACTGGATTCTCTCGACTTGGAGCAGTAGAACTACTCCAAGCTCTTCCTGTGTGACTGAGCTCCTTACTACCACTTATAATGACATTTCTGGGTAAATATTTTCTAGCTCAGATAGTTCTCTTAAATAATGGTTATTCATTTTGGATTGTTTTTCTTTTCAGTTTGGTTTTCTCCAGAGGGCAGAGGGAGCCAACGAGGTTAAATGTGAAACTGCATTCCTCATTAAGACTGAGGTCGGTGCCTTTCCACAATGATATTTATATCCACAAAGATTTTTAATAATATTATATGCAATTAATATTGCATTTGAGTTTATTGTTTAGTTATTAGTAGTAGAACTGGATGAATTAATTAGGACTGGATGTTTCTCTTTTCAGTTTGATGCCTCCATTCCATCCATTCATTAGATTAGTGGTAATGTAAAATTATATATATTTAATTCACTGCTATGTAGAGAAGATGTTGTATAAAATGCATAATTTATCAGGATCAGAAAAAATGTGCCTTTGATTTCTCTTCCCCTGAAGGGGAAGCATAGGACCGAACCAATAGTTTACAAAACAAGTGATGTCTTCATATTTTCTATTTCATGCTGAATGATTTTTGTAATAGCAGATTTTCTTTTACACATAATTACTTGCTGCAAAATGATAATTATTTTTCTGACACTTCTGTCATGTGTTTGTACATTTCAAAATGGGGACGATGGGGGACTTCCAAAAGTACATTGGACAAACTGTCACATGAGGAGCTCCACCAAAATCAACCAAAACCATAATAATAATGAACACAAAGCCCACTTGAAAACTCAAAAAGGCCAGAAGAAATATAAATGTCAGACTTGTGGAGCTGCACTTCTGACAAAGGACAGTTTCCAGGAGCATATGAGGATCCATAATGGAGTGATGCCTTTCCACTGCTCAATATGCACACAAATGTTTACCAAGTGAGGTCCCCCGACGTCACACCTGCACATTCATACAGGGTAATGGCCTTATCAAACAACTATGAAATAATGCTCTATTGTTTTCATAACAGCCAAAGTCTTAATGTTCTGGGCAAACATTGCACAATACATTTTGTTTTTATAGTAAATTCTCTTTGGGTGTTTCAAGAGTTAAGGGAATATGCTTTGCAGCTCCTCACTGACTTGGTTGACAGTACTACATCTGATGCATGTCCTGTTAAATATGAACAATGTAACTTTAATACTCAATAACATGTCTTGTGCAGAATGCTTCTCAATATAAAGCAACCATTCTATCTACCATCTATTAAATTGCATGTGTTTCATAGCTAATCCATACCAACAGGAATAGTGTTCTTATTGTGAGCAGGCTTACCTAGCCACAGATCTGTCCAGTAGCTGGTCTTGGTAGTACCACCTGCTTGCCTCCATGGAGTTTACTGTGATACTGTGCAACTTTATAGGCAAAGGCAATAACATCTCAAGCAGGTGGTGGACCCTGCACCAGAAAAGCTACACAATACTTCTTTAAAGTGAAAACATAGTAACAGGATAAATATGCAATGGTCCGTTTGACAGTGTATTTATTTTTGACACAAGGAACTGGACTATGTAAAACTTGTACTTTAGAGGTTTATTTCAATGACATGGCACCACTTGCAGGAAAACATAGACTTAATGGTAAAACATCCATCATACAGGGCTATTTGGACACCACAGCAGAAATCAAAGTACCGTAAAGGACCTTGAGAAAATAGATGTGTTACAAGTCTGTGATTACAATGCAGTCTGTGGTTTACAACTAGTGAGTTATCGCGAGAGACTTGGTGCCTTTTGAATGAGGAAGCCCCTGTCAGACAGCCTCGGGTCTGTGCTGTAGTAGCCCAAATAAGAAAGCGACAATGCGAACACCAAAGAGCCGAGACACAGGTAAACCTAACCGGGATCGGCGTTCGTGTTCTGGCAGAGACCTCCGCGCTGGGGACGTCTATGGACTCTGAATCGGACGCGGAGTTCGCCATTTTGGGGCCAGATTCGTAAGTTGTTTTTCCTCTTTCCATGTTGGGTCTATTGTGAGCGCTGTGCACACACCTACAGCAGAAGATGCACAGGTGCCAGTCTCCACTAGTCACATTAGGCCTGCCAATGCGTCATTATCATGGATCTATAATAAGGCCAGTCTAGACTATGTGTCCTACACGTATGCGACCTGCTTACATATCCCACCAACTTATCCACCGTGGTGAATAGCACAATAAAAGAAAAAATAATGGCAGAATCAGGTTATTTATCATCTCTGTGAGGTCTTAAAGGTAAAGCTTGGGTCTGTGCCTGAAACGCAGCTTGTCTTTTTTTCTTTTTTTAATCTTCTGCTCTGGTGAACTTAATCAAGCTATTATCCTGTCAGCCAGAGCACTTTTCATTTCTTGTGGTATTTTTGTGTTGCAGAGGAAGAAGTGCCTGCATACTGCCTCTGTTCTGCCGTAAGTGGGTTTTTTAAACAAGAAAATGAACCCAAGAAGCAACATGCTTAGTCTAACATCTTGACTTGTTATTTGGGGGTAACTATATGTTATAATGTATCTTCAAAGACATAGACAACTAGAATTGTTGTTTTGTTTCATTCAAACACACACACACACACACACACACTCACACACACACTTTAACACAAATCCTACATGTTTAGGCTGAGTTCTTCTTTCACACTTTGAAGAAAACACTTTGTTCCACCTTGTGATATCATGTGATAATACAGGAAGTACTTCACTGGATTTCTAAAGTCCACACACCTTCACAAGAATTATTTAGATAAATTCAGCCATGATCTGTCAGTCTGTACTGAACTAAAGGTAAAAGTTTGCTGTTCACTTGAAAACTACCACAGCATGACATCACAAAGTGGAACAGAGCATTTAGAGCTGTGGATATGTAAACAAGGGTTACTCAAACATATGTGAATGAAACAAAACACAACTCCTGGTATGTTTTTGAGAAGGTAACAATATTACATTATGGTTAAAATGCACAAGAATCCATTTGTGTAATATTGGAGCTTTAATAGTTTATGTATCAGGACACTCATCAATGGGTTATTTTTAATAGTACTTTTTTTTTTTTTTTTCATTTCCAGCTGTTTTATGAAGACCAGTTCTTCCCGTACTGGAACCTCCCATTTGCACACATCATAGGAAACACATCAACAACGCAGCAATGGCAATGCGTGAAATTGAGCCTTACATCTTTGATCCGGACTCGGAGTCTGAGTCTGAGACTGAGGTGCACAAGGAATCAACGAGACCACATGGAGCAGGCAGGGGCATTTACTGGGTGAGGGGTTTTTGCTTTCTCTGCTGGTCTATAGAGCACGTACCAGCATGCAGGAGATGATGCATGTGTGCAAAAGCTAATAATGTCCATTCCTTTAACTACGATATGTATAAGTCAACCATAAAACATTTCATTTAAACCAACTTCAACATGATGCAGTCATTGTTTTGACTTGTGCATTTCTACATTTCAGGTCCAAAATGGTGATGAGTTCTCTCCTCAGTATAGAAGCATTTCAAGCACTTCACAGCGCCCTGGAAGCATAGAGGTTACTTTTGAGGTATTTTTTTGTCTTTTTGTTCTTCCAATGTTTTACCTGTACCTATAATGTGCGTTTGTTTTTTAAGCCTGACCAAACAGAGCAGCATATGAGTGAGCCAGAAGCACCTGCTCAAAGCTATGAAGATGAAGATGATCTTTCGGAAGAAGATGAGGATGAGGACAAAGGTAATCAGAGCTCAGATGAGGACTGGCTTCCTCAGACTTTGACAGAGGAAGGAAATGAAGATGTGACAAGAGACACCTCTTCAGAGGACAGTTCTGAAGAAGAGGAGCTCGATGAAGATCAGAAGCCTGCTCGTGAGCCGAAAAAAAAGCAGCTCTGCACTGAGTGTGGTGCCTTTTATTGTACTCAAAAACACGTATGTGAGCACAAAACTAAACCATATGTCTGTAATGTCTGTGGTAAGAGATGTGTGACTCAGCTATCTCTAAAATTACACAGCAACATACACAGTGAAACATATGAACATTATTGTAAATATTGCTATGCCACTTTTAAAACTAAACTGGACAAACTTGCACATGAAGAGATCCACCAGAATCAACCAAGGCCATACAAATGTCCTGACTGCACTGTAACATTTGCCAAAAATACAGAACGCAGAAAGCACATGAAAAAACACAAAGGCCCAGATGAATTTAAATGCGACATTTGTGGATTGGCAATTGGGAAAAAGCACAAACTACGACATATGATGATTCACACAGGAGCAAAGCCCTTCAAATGCCCAACATGTGATCGGACTTTCAACCAATCAGGCAATCTGAAGTCACACATGCGTGTGCACACGGGAGAGCAGCCTTATAAATGTCAGTACTGTGACAAATCTTTTAACCACAATGTCAGTCTGAAGAGCCACACCCAGCGCTACCACCCACTGGAGTCAGGGGAAAAAGACACTGACAGCAAGAGTTCTGACGGCGCGACAGACAGTGTACAAAACCAGGAGACAGAGCAGATGCAGCAGGTGAAGGTTAAAATAAGTGCTGCTGGTCGACCACTGGGGAGGCCTAAGAAACCCCCAACTTTACTCGGAGAAGGTTCCTGGTTAAGATGCGAACAAAATGAAATTGGCTTTAAAGGTTTTGATGAAAGAGAGGACTTCAGAGATGATTATGGTCACCCAACTGATCCCCACAAAGAGAAGCAAGAGCAGACAGTGATAAAAATCAAACCAAAATCTACATCAGACAGTGATTCTGACTATGACCCAGAGAAGGAAGCATTTAGTTCTGGAAAACAAAAGGGACGACCAAGGAAAATATAGTTGTTGAATTTTATCATTTGTTTAATTCTTTTAGTGATATTAACAATCAAACAACAATGTAAGAAGCTGTAATTGTGCTTTTTTCTTTAATTCGTTATTTTGATTAAAACCTATAAGAGTAACAATACTATTCAATATGCATACATAGGCAATTTAAAGTGAAGCAACAAAGACATGTTTGTCATACCAATAACAAGTAAATAGTGCCATAGATTCCTGTTAAAAGTAAGGATGTCTCAAGTCATCTCTGTAATAAACCATCTCACTGGGCGTACTTTTGTGCAGTGGCTCTGTCTTTGTTCTTCCCCCTTTAATTTTGTACAGTGACTTCCCCCTTTAATTTTATTTTCAGAGGTGATGCTGAGTGAAGTCATGCCAACTTTTCAACTATGCCATAATTTAGTTTAAATGGCATATCCAGTTATGTAATACACTAGGCTACTCTTAATAATGCATTCAAGATTTATAAAGTTTTATAAAGCATAAAAATGTTTTAGCCTACAACTTTTCAGTAGGTGGCGGCATGCTGGGAATACCTGAAAAGGTGGACTATCACAGTCACCCTTGTCAGCACATAAACAATTAGATTAATCAGCTATTAATTGATTAATGAATACATTGACTAATAGCAATATTCTCCAATGGTGTGTTATTTATGCTGCATTAAGTTAAAATAATTTTAAATTGTATAACTTCTATAAATTGTACAGGAAAGCAGATGTTATTGTTTATAATTATTAGGTTTGTGACCAATATCTTAATGTTATTTCTGAACGTTCACATTTCTCTTGCAATGTTTAGTGTCACCACTAGATGTCCCCATTGCGCTTTTGCAGGTAGAGTAAGGCGACTGTTTCTTTCTAAAACAATATATGCGAAATCATCTAAAGGTTTTAAGTCTTGGGCTGTGCTGTTCATTTATGCAGACCAAAAGAGAAGGGTCAGAACAAACGCAAATGGCGCAACAAATACAAATGCGACAACACAACAAAAAGCCACAACAAACCCAAAAAAACCACGACACACCAAAAAAA
>JACN01090094.1:0-10790 GCA_000787155.1 Scartelaos histophorus
GATTATGTAAAGATCTAAGAGATTTTATTATGATGATTTTATTATTATTTATTTTCTGGTGAAGGGTTTCTTTTCTTTTCTATCATCAAGGAGACCAAACCAGTAAGTTACAGGTCAGATCTGTGGAGAGGACCCCCGCTCACAGTCAGAACGCCTGCTTTTTAAGCTAAAAAACACCTGAAACTGAATAAATATAAGATAAAGCTGTTTAATGTCAGACTGTGGAACATTCCAGGCTGACCAATGACATAACCATAGCAACAAGCAAGTGAAAGATCCCATAATGCACCTTTAACATCACGTGGCCGCTTGTACCAAAGTTGAATGTTTTATTTATGTTAAGATTAATTTAAACTGCACTAACTCCCATTGAAAATTAGATTAACAAAACCTTAACCCCCAACCAAAAAGTTACAGAGCTTAAGTAAAATGTGAACTTGCGTGTTTTGTGTTCATATTTTACTCTCCACCACTGCATATTAGACCTCTAGCATCTGCATTTTGTTACCCGCTATAATGTGATGGTGCAGGTGTCACTCCAGAAGGTTGGTTTCTCTCGCTGACAGGTAATTTGCTGTGATCACGTAGTTTTAATCATGTCGTGAGCTAGTGCAGCAGTAAAATCTGTCTTCTTTGACGGAAGTAGCTTGGGGCCAGTGTCTTTTGTATGACAACATCTGTCTCTGTACGGTGTCATATTTTCTAACACCGAGAGGAGACGGTTTTGTTTAAAGGCACGGCTCTTTTCTTATAGTTACCTGACAAGATCTTTTATAATGGAAACTGATAAACAATGTAGGGAAGTTACGAAAAACACATACAGTATCCAGAGTACAATTCAAATCTCGATATGATGCACTTTGGAACAATTCATATGGTTCATTTAAAAAAAATACTTGTTAAATCATGGCTGTGATACTAAAACTTTTTATTAAACCGCTACTTCAGGTACTACTGCAAGGTGAAAATGAAAAACATCTATTTTAATCATCAAAACAGTGAAATGTAATTGAAAATGGCACTGCTGGCACAAAATAAATTAGTAAAATATATCAAAAATACTGATACAGAATTATCAAATTAAACAATACCAACCAAAATAAACCAGAACTGAACCAGGACTGAGCCAGGACTGAACCAGTAATAAAGTGGGTCTAAAGCAGGTCTCAACCAGAACTGACCCAGGACTAAACCAGATCTACAGGAGGTCTAAACCAGAACTAAATTAGAACTGAATAAGAGCTGAACCAGGACTAAACCAGAATTGAACCAAAGCTGAATCACATCTAAAGCAGGACTAAACCAGGTATAAACCAGGACGAAAGCAGAACTGAACCAGAACTGAACCAGGTCTAAAACAGATCTAAACCAGGTCTAAACCAGAACTAAACTAGAACTGAATAAGAGCTGAACCAGGACTAAACCAGATCTACAGGAGGTCTAAACCAGAACTAAACCAGAATTGAATAAGAGCTGAACCAGGAAAGAACCAGTACTAAACCAGATCTAAAGCAGGTCTAAACAAGAACTAAACCAGAACTGAACCAGGTCTAAAACAGATCTAAACCAGGTCTAAACCAGGACTAAACCAGAATTGAATAAGAGCTGAACCAGGTCTAATTCAGGACTAAACCAGAACTGAACCAGAGCTGAACCAGGTCTAAACAAGGACTAAACCAGGTCTAAACCAGTACTAAACCAGGAGTAAACCAGAACTGAACCAGAGCTGAACCAAGTCTAAACCAGGAGTAAATCAGGTCTAAACCATGACTAAACCAGGTCCAAATCAGGTTTAAACAAGGACTAAACCAGGTCCAAACCAGGTGTATACCAGGACTAAACCAGGTCTAAACTAGGACTAAACCAGGAGTAAACCAGAACTGAACCAGAGCTGAACCAGGTCTAAACCAGGTCTAAAGCAGGTCTAAACCAGAGCTGAACCAGAACAGAACCAGGACTAACACTTGCTAATAACATGTACTACTTGGTCTGTGGAAACACTCATATCGCCTTGTCCCAGATTGACGTTGGTTCATTTAAAGCAGAGTTACCCAGTACCAAGATGGCGGCTTTTTTGACGCATTCGTTCCAATAGACGGCGGTAGACAATGCGAGACCCGCTCTTCGATATCTATGCATTTACGTTTACAGTTTACGGTATTGGCTGCCACATCTTGAGACCAACTGACCCCATTATATTCATCACTTCATCGTTATGGGCCCTCCTCTGTTCAAACACAAACTCGGGCCATTCAAATCCAGAAAAACTTTATCACCGCCGCGCTCAGACGGACAGTTACGAGGCGAGGTCGTAAAACACCACTTGTTAGCATACGCATAACTGTCAACAAGTCGGAGAGCTGGCATTGTCCAGACTGTGTAATCAAGAAGGGCCCTACTGTGGACTATTTTACAACGGTGCCCCGCCACACAGACAGTTTATAAGGCCGAGGGGCGGTGAAGGAGCTTTGATTTACGCCGCGCATTAAACGGCGGAGCTAGCTTAGCGGTGATCTCCTCCCCCTTCGCCGCACTTTTGGTTTTTATGCTTGATTTTAACAGCTGCGGTTTATGGTGGATATAGGTCACTTTTAAACCAGGTGCCTGTTCTGCAGATATCTGTCTAACTTGAGGGGGAGGTGCCAGGAAAAATGACGTTGGTAATGGAAAAGGAGGTGAAAGAGTGAAGGAGTCGTTCCAAGCTGTAAATTTTGGATTAAAGCTCCTATATTACTCAAAATGGACTCTTATCAGCTTTAAATCGGGCTATAATTCTGTCACCTCCTCAAAAATATACCCAGAGTTGTGTTTTGTTAGAATTATCCTTTATTATTAGTCTGTACACTACTGTTACTTTTTCATTTCCTAAATTAAAAGGAATACATGGTACTACTTCATCGTGTCGTTTTGGCTTTGAACTGTACAGTAGTAGTAAGGAAAAAATAAAACACAGCTCTGGCACTGAGTGTATGTGATTTTCTGTCTTTTTATAAGGATTTTCAACAGGCAAATTAAAAAAAAAATGTTCCTATTGAACTTTTTCAAATATTTACACTGTCAGATGCAAAAATCTATGTTTGACATTTATATGAAGCATTTTTAGTGTTTTTTATGAACATGAATTGGCTACGACCTTAAAAAATGTCATGTGGTGCGACCAAGAAAAACTGTAAAATAGTTTTATTTTCTAAAACATGGTTGGGATGTTAATCTAAGTTCTGAGTCATATGAACATGAGATTGAGATTTGAAAACATGAACACACTTGGACAATATTTGTTTGAATATTATGGGGGAAATATCTATTCAAGAAAGATGAAATTTCATGTGGGACTAAAAACACTTCAGAAAATATGACAAAAAAGAAAAAAAATAAATGTGTCATTTTAATGAAATTTGTCATTTTAATGAAATTTTAAAATCATGAGTTAAGGGTCGCACCACATGAACATTTTAACACTTTAATTTTAATGAAATTTTAAAATCCTGAGTTAAGGGCGGACGGTCACACCACATGAACATTTTAACACTTTAAGTACAAAAAACATCCAGAATAACTCAAGATGATGAAAAAATGATTTGGTTCCAGGAGGTCAGAGGTTCTACAGGGATGTGGGGAATTATTATGAAAACTGAACCTTTTTAACTGAAGAAATTGCATCTGGACACACGACATGTCACTGACCGATATGTTAACACATGACAACGATAAAAAAGTTTATTTAAAGCCAAGATTTTTTACACTATGATATACTGCATTTCCATGTAAAAGTATTTCAAGTATTCCAAATACAGCGCTCTGATTGGCCCAACTAGCAGAACACGTTATAAAATACATTTCCATTCAGCTGTTCAGAATTCTCGACATCTCTGAGTATAACAGGAAGTGGGAATGTCACGTCACACGGACTTTGCGCGACTTCCACACTTTTTCGGCGTAGTAAGTGGTAGATAACGCGCCATTGGTCTTTCCATTTCTGCCTCTGTTGTCGGGGGTACATTCGCGTTCGCACGATCAGAAGGGCAAGAAAATAGACATAGGATTGTCGTTTTTCGGTATTGGGCCGGAAGATAAATGAGCAGGAGTTGAGCGGGGAGTCGTTGCTCAACTGCAAGAACATGCAGTTTCACGGTAATTAGGAAGCTAAAGCTGAACATTTATCCCGACCATATTACAAACACCAACTGAAAAGCCAAGTACCCAACCATTTTTAGACTGAACCTGGGATTCCGAATTCCGAAATTGAGCATCGGCATAAGGATTCACTCTGCAATCAAAATACGCCCCAATATCAGAGAATATCTGCGCAGGTATGGCTGGATCTCGAGTCCATTGTTTTGCAGGTATCTCATAAGGATCCATATGACCGATTAAACTATTTTTTTCCAGAAAGCTTCTCCTCGTATCCGGCAGGAGTTTGTCCATTCTTTTCCACACGTTTTAAGCATTCCAAACAAAACTAACCCATTTCCGTTCCCATTCCCTATTGGATTGAAAAGTATTATATGTCCAGTTGATGACCTTCTACCACGGACGACTCCACGACAACACAATTCTACGTAAATCCCGTTCATTTCACGACAAACTAAAAAAAAGGTTTTGTCTCGGAATCATAATCAAATTGCTTCATTGCTTTGTGTAATTTTTTCCACATCTTTTTTTCCTAAAAGCTGGCATCATGGGGGCTCACACTCAGGCGAATCGTTTATCAGACTGTGACGGGAAAGTGACACGGCCCTATCCCGCAATCTCCACTATCTCCAATCTCACACACATAATCCGCTGTATTTGCTGTCTGTGATGACAACGTAAAAGTCGTCTACTACCGACTAGCAGACGCTGTGAGAGTCAGGAAAAGTTTTAGATGCTCTGTGTAACTTTTCTGTTTCCACGGAGATGTTATTGCTCTGCCCAGAATGTTCCACAATATGGCATTCCGGGCATTAAAAAAACGTATCTCAGGACTCAGGAAACACCTCTAGTTTATTCAGTGAAAGATAAGATAAAGATAAGCTTAATGTCATACTGTGGAACATTTAGGGGAAGCAACAACATCTCCATGGCGACCAGCAGGTGTTGGACCCTATAAGGAATCAGCACACTCCTAGTTACCACGGCTAGGCTAAATATTTAAACAAAATTATGTGGCAATACGTAACTTTCCTGGTGGACGGCCCTGGTGGCAGATCTCCCACTAGAAATGTTCCATAATGCAGCTTTAAAATAACTTTGTACCGCTTTATAATAACAACTAATTAGCCTTAATAAAGCATTAGTGTTATAAGACTTAGTTCAGAATTAACAATTGTTTTTTTGTTTGTTTGTTTTTTGAGAATAGCTCAGACTTGGTAACTACTTTAAGGTGCATTGTGTAACTTTTTTGTCAAATGTTTGTTTCCATGGAGATGTTATTGCTTTGTCTGGGATGCTTTTCTAGTATATCTGGGTATTTTTTTTGTGCTATAAAACCACCTGTAATTGAATACATGTAAGTTGGAGCTGTTTAATGTCACACTGTGGAACATTTCAGGCAGAGCGATGACATAACTACTACAACTACTACTACTACTACTACTACAACTACTACTACTGCTACTATTACTACTACTACAACCGCTACAACAGCTACTACTACTACAACTACTACTACTACTACAACTACTACTATTACTACTACTACTGCTACTACTACTACTACTACTACTACTACTGCAACTACTACTATCGCTACAACTACTACAACAACTACTACTACTACTACAACTACTACTACTATTACTACTACTACTACTACTACTACTGCAACTACTACCTACTACTACTACTACTACTACTACTACTACTACTACTACTACTACTACTACTACTACTACTACTACTACTACTACTACTACTACTACTACTACTACTACTACTACTACTACTACTACTACTACTACTACTACTACTACTACTACTACTACTACTACTACTACTACTACTACTACTACTACTACTACTACTACTACTACTACTACTACTACTACTACTACTACTACTACTACTACTACTACTACTACTACTACTACTACTACTACTACTACTACTACTACTACTACTACTACTACTACTACTACTACTACTACTACTACTACTACTACTACTACTACTACTACTACTACTACTACTACTACTACTACTACTACTACTACTACTACTACTACTACTACTACTACTACTACTACTACTACTACTACTACTACTACTACTACTACTACTACTACTACTACTACTACTACTACTACTACTACTACACTGCAACACTAATTATGGTATCGTTGTTATATTCAGTGTTTCCAGTAACATTTTACACTCTGCAGCGCTTAAAAAGAAGGATGTGAAAATGACAAACTCATAATACGAAGCCCAACAGCCGTCCAAAACACACCTATCGCTTAACAAAACAAAAGTCATCCAGTGTGAAGGTTTCTCCACCTCCTCTTCATGCTCTTTGTTTGTGATCCGTCTCATATTTTCTTCCTCATTAGCATTATAATCAGGTAGCACATTTGTCCCCTCCAGCGCCCCCTGCCTAATGAGCTGTGAATGACACATGTTGTGCTGAGGAGAACTGTCTGTCTTCATCTAACCCTGAGCTACAGCAAAGTGAGAGTGTCTTGCTTATGGGAACGATGAACGGCACATTACATGAAAATGAATATCTACGAGCTAAAATTAATTACATTCAGAATATTAGGAAGAATAATAGGACATGTTTGTCGCCTGCGCCTCTACAGTTTGATAAAAGTACTGCGATCATAACTGAATCTGTGTTGCCAGGGCCTTAACCTGCAGATACAAGATTTTTTTATTTAAGGTTTAAACTAATCGGATTTAAGCACTGAAACTATCAACTTTGCAATTGGTCAATTGTCTCGAGACCCAAAACACCAAACAGGCTCTATTCACATTTATGTCAGAAACCAGGAAGACATTTGGAAAGGTACAATTACAACTTCCTTTCGGCTCTGTTCGCAGTAGCAACCCCCAATTCACACCAAAGCAGGAACAGAGCGTAAGAGCAGCAACATGCAAACTTGGCTTATTTTTTGTTTAAAATTGTCAGTGATAGCATTATAGACATGTAATAGACATGCATTTATAGACATGTAATTATGATGACCAAAACAAAAAGAATGAAAATCCATCGACTCTGGACGCAGTGGGGGCTACTTCGTTTTCTATCGGCTGTCGGGTTCAATCAAATTCTCTTCTCTTCTAGTGTAACTGAGTCTCCAGCGCTGGGATTTTGTGGTTTACGTTTGACTCTTACACACTCCACACACGCAAGACGCTGTTTACTAAACCAATGCAGCGGTTCTTAGAGGCTTTTTCCAGCTGTAGCTTCCTCACAGTTTGCACAAAGTTTGTTGCAATGACAAGAATCCATGACCAGCTCACCGCAAAAGAAAGTCCGTTTATGAGGTCGCTGAAAAGAGAAGCAAAGAGGAAAAGAAGCGAAGCCAAACGAAGGTGATTCGAGGAGATTCATTCCAGCGATGGCACGTTGCAGCTAAATTACTTCAGGACAGGAAACTTCTGCTTATCATTGAGCCCTTAATTTCCAAGAGCCTGACAGACGTTTTTCAGGACACAAATATTATATCCTGCATTTGAAAATGCAATTTTCAATGCAATGAAAAGTCTGTTTGCTGCTGCTTGTTGTATTAGTAGCTCGTTGTATTTACAAGTCCTGTGCAGCGATGAGGAGCAAATGTATTTTCTAAGATAAACTATTTCATTAAAAACATAAATGTAAATCTAAAGTAATTGCCAAGTTTTTTCACAGCATACATTACTCTCACATACACGACTTCATTATTACTCTGAATGTCATTGCAGTTATGATAGTAAAAGAAAACCTTGGAAAAACTTCTATACCACCTTTAACCTGTTGGACTATTTTACATCAGCAGTGTTATATGTGCACCTAATGTTCATCATGATGCTACGCGCCGCTCAAGATAGGTTGGAGTTCTAATTTTGCAGCATCAATGGAGCGTCTCCAGGCTTTTTAGCAGGGGCAAGACAGGAAATGGGCACCGGGCATCAAAATAAACTTCCAATGCCCTTTCAAAATACGTTCTCAAAGCATCATCTCTTTTGTAGTCAATTCTTGTTTAGTGATTTAAAACTAAATTAATTCAGTCAACAATGAATACATAAACAATGAAAAAAGTTTAGTGTTCAAATAGAAAATACACAGAGGCTTGTGTCACAGGAGCAGCTCTGCCGATGTTACGTAATTCTGACACTTCGGGTGTAAATTCCGGGTAACAAAATCTAGGAAAAATTAGAAAACAGTTTTCTTCACCTATATGTCATTGTAGTTATAGTTCTGCTATAGTTACAACCAGTAGTCGTAGTAGTAGTAGTAGCAGTACAATTCAGTTGTCGGTAGGCATTACACTGGAACACCAACCTTTTTCCTGGTTTGTGACGTAAACATGAATGGAGTCTATTATAATAAAAATCTTGGTAAACCTGATCCAATTAGATCCAGCCAAATGAAGCTAAGCGAGGGTAGCAGTTATGGCGGCTAATCTGCAACCAGGAACCACATTTGGAAATCCGAAAAAAACAAACCAAAGATGCGATCAAAGAAATATGCCTCACGGAAAATAGGTCAATATATCACATGAATACACAAACAAGAACCTGTATTTGGTTTGAAAATATCTGCCTCATACCTCTGGACTCATTATACGGCTCCTTAATTTGGAAAGAAGTATAATATTATTACTGAGAAGCAAAATGAACAGCCGAAACTAATTATTTTGTTTCCGTAGAGTTCAATTTCTGAGCTAACACCAGTCCAGTCGAGTCTCAAATGAGGCCTCACTCAGGTTTAATTTCAGCCGGGTTTCTGCAGTTAATCTGGTAGTTTGGCTAATAGCAGAGGGAGACTATTAAATTCACAAACACAGATTCACAAACAGTCTATTCAAGAGGAAAACCAACTGAGATCCATCCCAAAGTCCAAGAAAAACAACTGTGCAGAGGCTGATTTTCTAATATTGTTGCTTTGCTTTTTTTCTTTTACGTGCCAGCAGTGGACTACATTCAGTTAGTCCTGGTTAAGTCCTGGTCTAGTCCTGGTTAAGTCCTGGTCTAGTCCTAGTTAAGGCTTGTTCTAGTCCTGGTTAAGCCTTGGTCCAGTCCTGGTTAAATCCTAGTTAAATTCTGGTCTAGTCTTGGTGAAATTCTGATTAAGTCCTGGTCTAGTCCTGGTTAAATCCTAGTCTAGTCCTGGTTTAGCCTTGGTCTAGCTTTGGTTGAGTGCTGGTGTAGTGATGGTTAAGTCCTGGTCTAGTCCTGGTTAAGTCCTGATTAAATTCTGGTTTAGTCTTGGTGAAATTCTGATTAAGTTTGGTCTAGTCCTGGTTAAGTCCTAGTGTAATGGTGGCTAAGTCCTGGTCTAGTTCTGGTTAAGTCCTGTTCGAGTCCTGGTTAAATTCTCGCTAGTCCTGGTGAAATTCTGATTAAGTCCTGGTGTAGTGGTGGTTAAGTCCTGGTCTAGTCCTGATTTTATCCTGATTAAATCCTGGTGGTGGTTAATCCTGGTCTAGTCCTGGTTAAATCCTGGTGTAGTCCTGGTTAAGTATGTCCTGGTCTAGTCCTATTTAAGTCCTAGTGTAGTGGTGGTTAAGTCCTGGCCTAGTCCTGGTCTCGTCTTGCTTAAGTCCTGGTGTAGTGGTGGTTAAGTCCTGATCTAGTCCCGGCTAAATTCTGGTTAAATTCTGGTCTAGTCCTGATGACATCCTGATCTGGTTTAGTTCTGAGTTTGGTCCTGGTTTTTGATCTGTTGGGCAGTTACTTATCACTACCTATAATCTACACTGTGCACACACACTCAAGTCATGACCTAAACCGGGACTAAACCAGGACTAAACCAGGACTAAACCAGGACTAAACCAAGACTAAATCGGGGGGAATATATTTAGTAGTATTTAGCATTTGTTTACTTCGAACATCTTTTACATACAACTTCACAATCCTGGAGAAAAACTACACACAGATATCTCAGAAACAAGAAAGAAAAAATGAATCTAAAACTACTTAATAAAAGAAAACGTCATCACAACAAAGAGCTGTGAAGTTGTTGGTCCCTCCGATGGATAGCTGATTTTTTTTTTTTTTGCATTTCCGTTTCCAAAAAGTGGAACGCTGAATTCTACGTGTGTCACCGATTTAAAAAATAAAATTGAGAAAGTTCTGATTACTTTATGGTCACAAGCTCAAAGTACATTTTGCAGAATAGGTCGGCTTGAAATGTAAAACCTTTGAAAAACTGTAAAAAAAAAAAAAAAAAACCAAAACATTTTAAATATCTGGAATGGAGGCAGTGAAATGGAAAATAACGCAACTTTTATGAGAAAACTACGATTAAATCAGAATTATGAAACATTTGGAAAATAAAAACCACCCAGATCCATGTGAATGATTCAGAGCCCAGTTTAAAAACACTTACAATTGTGTTTTACATGATTTGTTTGATTTGACAAGAGTTTATGATCCACACTGAGCATTTTTACAAAGGCTGAATCCACATTTTAAGGTTTTACTGAACAAATCCTCACAGAAATGTTAAGCCCAAAACAGTTTTCCACTTCATTTACAGACACATTTCATCATAAATTATACTTTTTGTGAAGCCCAAATACTATTTTTGAGTTAGAAAACTGTATTTTTCTCAACAAAGAAGCAAAGTAAATGAGATTTGCACTTTGGAAATTCAAAATAGTTGCTTA
>KN510392.1:5581-40515 GCA_000787155.1 Scartelaos histophorus
AAACACTTGCGTGGACCTCAGGTCCTCAGGTAGATTGTTAATCAGATGAGACCGTAAAAACTGAATGAGGCGTCCCCATGAGTTTTACTGAACTCCTGGGACAGTTAAAAGAAGACTACCTGAGGACCTGAGGGTCTGATAAATGCAGATCAGATAATGAATAGGACAAAGACCTAGAGTCTAAGACTAAGCGCTTAAACCATTAAAAGTCCTTAAAACAAGTTATTTTAAAGTTTTGTTCATACATTTTTTAGTCCATTCTTTGTAGAATAATTTCTAGGTTTACACTTACCTTTCTAATTGTGCCTAAACGTTTTTACAAACCCACTTAAACACCAGTTTGATAGTTAATCTTTTAGCCAACATAAGGCAGCAAGAAGAAAATATAATTTGATATTTTAAACCAGAACACTGACAAACTGCATTGTTTTATTTATTGTACTGTAGACTCTTTTGTTTGTCCATTTCTGGTTTTCCATGAATGTGTGTCCTGACGCAAACTAGCTTACGCAAATACATGGTAGCATGGTTCTAGATTCTTTTCACAACAACAGATCAATCTTTTGCGACATGACCCACCAGGATGACTAAGGGGTTACTTTTTGGAACAGAGCAAACAATAGTGTATATATGAACTATACCTGCATGCCAGTGGGGCTCAACAGGCTCCACCAGTCTCTGTCCAGCCCAAACACGAAAGAGTTGGCCAAGCCGTGAAGTGGAGCTGATAATACATGCAATAAGGTCAAAGAGAAGGACGGATCCTGCGGGTAGAAGGCATTGTGGAGTCTGGGGAGAGAAATGGTAGCACCAAATTCAACAATAAATACATACATTTGTCAATATGTCTAAGAACTTCAGACTGAATAAAAGCTTAAGAAGGTAGGCAAAGTTCTGAAAAGAGAGGTAGGCAAAAAGACAAAAGGTGGAAGAGAAACACGTGAACAGGACAAGTGAGTGACGGAGTGAGGGAAGGGGTGAGAATGAGAGGTAATGAGAGCAGGCGAGCAGCGGAGGCAGGACGAGCGGAGAGAGGACGGAGAGAGAGGGAGGAGAGGAGGAGGGTGAAAGAGCCAGTGAGCTTTATATCAGCGTTTAAGAGCCCATTAGGCAGCGTGAGACGGCTGGCCTGACACATTCTTGGCTGCCGCTTCGACAGCACGCAGCACTTTACAAGGACAGGGAGAAGTGTAGCGCTCAACTCTCTTCCTCTCTTCCGTTCCCCAGTCTCTCATCTCAGTTTCTGCCTCTCCTGACAACAATTTTCACAGGGCTATCATTCCCTTGCTTTTCATTCTGTGCACGTTAGACGCTAGTTTGCTTGCCAATATATTTTCCGTTATCTCGCATTTGGCCATTTGTTTTGATATCTCATTTTAATCGTGACTTATGAGGAAGATCTCCAGTTCTATTCAATTTCCATCAATGTGTGTACCCCCAAGAGCCCGGGGCATGACTAGGAGAAGAACCTGATATTGCGTGTAGCTGAGACCTAATGGCAGCCTCCGAGAAGGATGCTGCTCAGCCATTAACCCTGGATTAACCCTGTATTAGTGCTGCTTGCCGGGTTAGCCAGCCGCTAATGTCTTTTATTGATCTATTAGCAAGTGAATCAAACTGTGCGCACCCCACAACATTTTCCATGTGTACGGTTTCCAGATTGGTGTGAGCAAGGTGATCCAAGTGACCGTGGTGGCTGACCTCAGGGTCATGCAAGTCATATCGCAGCTCCATTCTCCCACAAGAGAGCATGACAAAGAAACCATTCATTTGAAGGAAAAAACACACATTATAACCTTAACAGTTGCACTAGATTGCATAAGATTATGCTGTGACATAGCTCAAGCAGAGCAACAGAGCATACTATATCCCAGTCTAAGCTTTCACAAAGAGATTATTATTTTGACAAAGGACTCTGGATCATGTCTGGACGGTTGGTCCCAGTCTCTGACCTATGTTGTAAAAGTATATATAATATCCAGATATTTTGTTTTTGTTCATGAAACAAAAAACACCCTTGGGCTCAAGGGCCAGGTTTCGGGATTACTCTGAAACACTACTGTGGAGATGGAGAGGTCTGGTGTGTGCTTCTGGATGATCCGCTCCCTGGTTGTGCTGCTGCCTGCCCTTGGAGACCAAACAGAAATACTTTGCTTTCTAGACATTAATAATTTGCACAAGTTTACAAGCAAATCAGCCTGTGGAGCTGTGCAGAGCATGCAGCTCCTCCTGGTTTAATTTTTGACTTGACCAAACACGGGGATATACTCTGTTCCCCAGAGATATAAATAGAGCTTCCGACAGTGGCCATTCACATGAACTAGGCACAACACAGTTATGCACTCAACTGTACACGTTCACAGGTAGGCTTGGAGAAGAGTTACAGTGTCCGTCAGCCTTTACCAGAAAAGGGTAGAATATGCATCATGATACATGGCTCATGATAGTGTATTCTGAATACATTATTGGGACTGGTACGGGTGTAGGCACCAAGTTGTTTGGGGAATCTGTTCGGCTAATCTCCATAGTCTCAATTGGCAGTCAACATTAAACTTTATCTATTACTGACTGTTAAAGGCTTGATCTCTGAAGCACAAAAAGGTGGAATTTCATGTAGAATATTTGAATCTTATGGGTCAAAGTGTCACAGCAGTGGAACAAGCAGAGAAAATAAATGTTTGATAAAGCAGTACTAAGTAACTTTTGCAGTAGACCTTTGCCTGGAATTCCCTTTTGAGGATACACTGTCACTGTGTTTATTGCAACATGACAGTATAATCACATACAAAAACATAATGGTGTCAAATATGCATGGTTGGTTTTCCCTCCAGACAACAGGTGAATGCACAAAGTGCTTACCTTTGTGCGTTTTTCAAAAACATTATTTCAGCTAAAATAAGTGAAAGTATGCCCCCCCATGTCGTCATGTTTGTTTTGGTTCATTTTGGCACCTTACTTTTGGCACCCATCCAGACTACAATGTTGCACTGTGATTGGGCTGAACCACTGGTTAACTGGGCAATCGCAACAGTGAGAACTGCTCCAAATGGATTCTCAGGAGTCAACTCAAACATCATGAGAATTCATCTTACTGGCCAGGTCACTCATCTAAACCAGGAGCCGCTGCATGTGGTATGTGGCACAGCTTGTGATTCAAAATCACAAATTGTGCAAAGTGTCCACACAAAGCAAAATATTTCTGCTCAATCTCCAAGGACAGCATCACAACCAAAGGAGCGGATAGTCCAGATCTTTTCACCTGTAAGTAGAAGATAATGTAACAGAAACTTAAAATTAAGAAAACAAAATGTAAAAATTGGCACTGAGCAACTACAACTACTACAACTACTACTACTACTACTACTACTACTACTACTACTACTACTACTACTACTACTACTACTACTACTACTACTGATAATAATGCACTTTATATATGAAGTGTTACAGTTGGTTCAAAAGTCACTCACAGCATAACAACAGAGTGTTAACATTATCACCCGATTGAGTTTTCCCAAATTATGATGTGGCGCATGGCCACAGATCCACACATGTGCTCTTTTCGCTATTTGGACACAGTAAAGAAAAATTGTACTTGAGGTAAAAGTGTCAGTCCTGTCTGCATGGAAATTCATTTTACCCATATTGTTTGCAAATCTATAATGTTTCTAAGCTTGTAACGTGTCACATAAGGAACAAAGATTATGCTCTTATTTCTTTAATTCTCTAAAAAACAGCTGCAGGTATCAGCCCTGAAGATTATTATGGAGATTCTCTTACAAATCTGGTCGTAATCCCCTCTTATCCTCTTTTGCAGTATAAGGTTGTATGGTTTATTTGCCATTAATCTTTTTCCATTTACCTTGCAACTAGCCTCTGAAATATTGAAGACACCAAAGGTCATGTGAGCCAAGCACTGGAGAGAGAACCCTTTACTAGGAAGGTACTGCTATGAGGGCATAAACTAAATGTCTAGTTTGAAATAAAACAAGTGCAGAGTAGTGTGTCCTGGCTGCTTGTCAGTGCCACAGCCTGTTTCTGGGTTAGTCTACGGCTGTATCTCAGAGGACCAGACCAGCTGCTGCTCCTATTCATTTCACTTCACATTAAAGGTGAAATAAATCAGGAGTCCCCGCGCAACCTCCGTAGAGATGAAGGAAAAACACACACATATTCACAGTAAGGAAGATCGCCCATGCAAACTCACACGCGGTTCAGAGCGCAGGCGGAGGTGTGCGCCAACAGCAGACCTCTGCTTGTCTGTGCTCGGGGTGTCAGGTGGAGAGGAAACACAGTGAATGTGCGTGCCTGCCACTGTGTGTGCGCCTCTCTGGCAGCGCAACCCAGTGAGTGAGAAGGGCTGTGTAAAAGAGGGTCTATTTCTGGCGTCTCATTTTTTTTCCCTGCTGCTGCAAAGAAACGCGATCGGCGTCCGGGAAACGAGAGCTGGCAGCAAGCAATCATCTGCCTGCCACACACGCATACGCACACACAGCACCTCTCAGCGCAGAGCAACACGCGCCATGGCAACGGAACAGCCGCAATTAGAGGCGAAGAGCCTTTCCTCTCCACCGAGAGACACGGAGAGAGACGGAGAGCGGAATGAAAGACAAGGCGGCGACGAGAGGGAGAGAAAAGAGGTGCAGACGACCGAAAGAGAAAAAGAAAAACTGTCAAACTAATTGTTGCCTTTTACTAGGGAGCATTTAATAAGAACAATGTACGACAAACATACTTTTCAAGTGGCTTCAGTTGACTTTAAGGACTTTGGTGTTGAATAACTTAAATTCAATTTTCATTAAGTCTTAAGTGTGTCCGTGACTGGATTCCAATCAAACTATAGTACACTAATCTTTATTTTTAAGGATTGCTCCATGGTCACTTTGGTTAGATCATGATCCATACAACTTTAAATGCTTTAATCAAAGGTAACCAAAAGGTATCTGCTTCTTCAGAGGTTCAGAGTTCATAGAGATTGATAAAAGTCTCATTCAAAGCATGAAGGAGACTTGACATGAGGGATGGTGAGGAAAAGTATAAACAGAAACATAGAAAACTGGTCACAAAGTCAAAGCCCCAAAGAATGATTATGATTCAATTTCATGCTGCTACGCTGTTTACACTGGTTATAAAAGTCAGTGTTTTGGTTTGCTGTGTCATTAAACAGTGTTTCCAAAAGGTATGTTGCCCCATATACTTACAATGGCTTTAATAGGCATTGTGAGGTGTGTGGTGTCCTGTCTCCATGCACAATCTCACGCTCCATTGTTTGAATCAAGGGAAGAAACTTTCACATAAAATGAAGGTGTCCTTAGTATCCTTGTCATGTTTCAGGAATAATCACTTTCATTCTTGTTGTAATCAGGAATAATCTTGCTGTTCTGATAGACACACACTGACTGAATGCCCCCGACCTCAGCCCATCTCTTGGAACAAGCGCATGACAAAGTCCATCATTAGCCTCCAGTCCGAGCGTCTTGCCGGGCAATATAACAGTCATTTATTTCTTTTATCTATACTTGAAAAAGTTTTGGTTATAGACCCCAAATATATGAACTTGGAAATTTGCTGAGGCCAGTGTAAGACAAGAAGAACATTTTCTTCCATTTTAACATGCTGAAAGTCAAAAGTAGACATTATAAATACGTAGTTCCTGCTTGGACTAAAATGCAGGTGAGGTATACACAAAAACACAATAGACATTGGGAGAGACAACTAAAAAGTGATTAAAATACAGCCAAAATGAGAGGTTAGGAAAAAAGCTCGGAAGGAGAGAAGTTGGATAGCGACAGATACACGTTGAAGTGCAGAGGAGGGGGGGAGGGCTGCTTCTCCTATGCGCGCCAGGCTAATGAAAGATGAATGAGGGAGGCGGCGGGGAGAGGGGAGTGTGGCTGCGGGCGATGCCTGCCTGAGCTGCGTGTGTGTCGCATTAGATTGTGTGTGTGTGTGTGAGTGTGTGTGTGTGTGTGTGTGTGTGTGCGCTCCTCCTCAGCCCGCTCTCTGCTCTCGGACAGCAGGGATGGTGTTGTGTATACCGTATGACTCACGAGCAAATGGTCAACAAAACACAAGTATACGGAGCGCTACGCCTAGGTGTGCCACCACCTGTAAGCTACAGTCAATATCACGCGTGCATGAGACTCTGAGCCGCCTTATTTATTCACACAGGCGATCTATCAAGTTGTCAGTCACTCTTAACAACACTGCTCCGCAATCCTTCAGACTGTGTACACTACCTCTGCCTATTCCCTCTAATATCCCGCCCTGCCACCTGCACTTTTTCTGCCGTACATACATTGCGCACCGCCTGTCCTTTGTGGTGCACCAACTAGGAGAATCCAGCCTATACATAGTCAACGCTGGTATTAAGGGACTCAAAAGTGATGATTACAACAACTGTTCATTGACTTTAACACAGGGAAATGAGCAAGTGGCAATAGTAGAATAGTGAGGTATTTCAAGTTCAAGAAATTGGGTTTCTTTGAGACAACAATATATGAAAGTATTCATTGCAGCAGACCTGCAATCATTCAAAAGCTGAAAAAATGCACACTGGGACCCATGGGACTGAAGCGGCTAACATGTACCAACAAAATAAAAACCCAAACAAAGAGACATCCTGTTTCTTGGAACACAACACCACTCAGCCCTGAGCGCTTGAAGCCGACAGTGAGCGCGCCGTGCGCAGGATCTGCTCATTGTACAGTTTGACGTGCTCATGTAGCGCCGTGTGTCTGAGGTTTGGTCCACGCCACCGGCTACGCCTGAGTGTCAATGCGCGGGGACAGACTCTTGTGAGCGGCTGTGCTGTGAGTTTGTGCTCGTCTTTATGTTTGTGAGTTACAGACAGCGAGAGACAGGCAATGTGCGTGTGTGTGTGTATGTGTGTGTATGTGTATGTGTGTGTATGTGTGTGTATGTGTGTGTATGTGTGTGTATGTGTGTGTATGTGTGTGTATGTGTGTGTGGAAGAGAGCGGAGAGACGGGAGGGAGGGTGAAGCAGATGATAGAGTAGGCTTTAGCGATTCCCTGGAGTGTGAGGCAGCGTTTACGGCACTCTCAGAGCAGCCAGAGTGATGAATATTTAAAGACGTGCCTGAAAGAGCAGGGGGAGTGTTGCGTGTGTGATTGCGTGTGTCTGCCGATGTGTGCACAAGTCCAAGAGTGCTGGAGAGAGGTTTTGTCCGTCTTAAGCATTGTGTGGAAATTAATATGATGATAGATACCTTAAACCTTACACTGTATATAGGTTTGACTATGGTCATTACTGTATTTAAATAAGCGTCTGGCAGAATGCGAGACTCCTTAGTTCTTCAAGGTGCTGCTTATTCTATGAAACCATCTTTAATAAAGCTCTTCTAAAAAAATTCAAGAGGTCATAATATAAAGATCATGGACCTGGTTGGTACCACCTGGAGGCAGACAGCAGAAACTGAGATGAAAGAGCAAAATGTCATGGGCTTTTATACAGCCAAGTCAGAGGTCACACGTAACGGGGAGTAGTTGGAATGAGACAAAATCCAATCATTATAAGTGACACAAGCCATGGATGCACTTTCAGGTGTGGTGTTCTTTTGGTGACAAAATAATTTTGTGAAAACTGCTATGGGGCATACACCAGCAAAAAGTTCAACTTGTGTGGTACATTTTTGTTTTTTATTGGAGTTTTCTTCTTGTTTTGGGACACTGATATACTCACATTAGTGTCTCATGTGTGAATATTCATACTGATTAACAATGATTTTCTTCAAAAGCTTTACAAGCCCTGAAACTCAACCTTATGACTTTGGCTTACCCAAGTTTCAGTACGGCCAGGGGTCTGATTTCGATAAAATAATGACCATTAAGATATTTTTCATTCAGATTCAGATTCTTCTTTTTTAGACATGTAGGCAAAATACCATGACATGTTTCAGTTGCTATTATGAGTCTGAGATATGAAAGACATGAGTATCTTAAAAGCCAACTTGTGAAAGTAAACAAAATACAAAAAGGTATAAAAGTGTTGTGCAGACCAGACATTATACACGGTAACACACACATTCATCATGACTGTAATATATTCAGCAAACCAAAGAACAACTGAATGTAGAATTGAAGAGAAAGCAGGATGAGAAAGAGGCAGTGCATTCTGGGATGCAGAACGCCAAATACTATGAGATAAGAGTTAATATATCCCCCGACTTGGTTCCAGTCTTTCTTCTTCCTTCCATCCCTCCTTCCATCCTCCTCCTCCCGTTTCTCTTTGAGGAATGAATAATAACTGCTGCTTTGAGATTTCCTCCCTCGTTTTTCAAAGCACAGAGCTGAGATGGGGAAGGTCTGCCTGGCCTGGGCTGCACACAAACACGTGCGCGTCAACTACACACATACACACTGCGTCTTGTTCGCGCAGCTCGCCTGGAGCAGGGAAATCAGATCTCCTCCAGAGAAAGGCGGGCGGGGGGGCACATACAAAAATCCCCTGCAAACACATCTCTGTGCACTGTAAAACTCACTTGAACTATCGAGAAAACCAAGTCTAGTAGTATAGTAAGTAACCGAGGAGGAGAACTATGTCCTCGAGCAACATTGTCTCCTACGTTATAAGACACTTTGCAGCTTCGAGCCGTGCCAGTGTAAACTGTATAGGTAGTAGAAAAGCCACAAAACTACTAATTTTGGTGAATGTCAAGGAAAATGGCAAAGACTCACATAGGAGCAAAATTGTGATAAGAGAAGAGCGCGCTGTCCTGGACGAGCACTCACACATCAAGCTGCGTTGCACCACTGAAATCAGCAGCTAGATTCTGAGGAGAGGGCTTATTTATGCAAACAGGCGTACAAGCACGCACAGTAGGAATCTAGACAAGCCTTGTAAACAAACACACACCCACACCATAAAGCACACGAGGGAGGCAATGTGAGAACCAGCCTGTGAAAACTCTAGTAGTACCCGTGCACTACGCTCAAACACACATTCACACGAAAAGCTGCGAATGAGGGTCCAAGCGAGGGAAGAGGAGGACACTGGAGAAGGGGACGTGGAGGTGTGGGTGCTGCAGTCACATGAGAGCATCATACTGAGCAAGGCCTGGACACAAGGGGCTGACAGAGAACCCAGGGCCTGACCGCCCATCCACAGTCCTGTGCGCCAGTGAGAAAAAGTAGAAGCGCTTTCCCCATTTCAATTCGCAACAGCTGGTGTCGAATTAACACATTTACCAGTGCACATTTGGAACAGATTAAAATTGCGCGTGGCGTGTAAATGTATGTGTGCATGTTTATGAGTGTGAAGAAGATGACATGTGCCAAAATTGTTTGTGTGTTTGTTTGGGGGAGTGTCTCCGTGTGTTAATGCGAAGGCTCAGGGTAAAATAGAGGGGAAGAGTGCGGAGGAGCAGGGCGCGGAGAACGAGCGAGGTCTACCCGCCGGCTTTAGCTGCTGCCCTGGGCCGTCTCTCTAAGCCCTGTTTAGGAGGCTTTGGAGCTCAGATAGAAATAATCCCCCACTCAGACACACACGCGCAGCGAGGCGCGCACACACACAAAACGGACTACACACGGTTGGAGCGGACAAACAAGGGCGCACACGCAGCCTCTCGCAGTTCCCGCGCACACGGCAAAAAGCGATCGACAGCACATTCACCTCGGCACGAAAGCGCCCGGTGCCCGCCCACACACGCACGCACGCGCACCCACGCGCATGCATCGTGTCTGTCTGCGGCTTCCACACGGCGGAGCACAGCGACATCAGCGCGGCACCGTGACAAACACTTTACACACTCCAGCACTCAGCGAGCGGGAGGGAAAGGAGGAGAAAAAAGGCAGCAGAGGATATGAGCCAAGCAGAGTGAGGGAAGTGGGGAGGGGGGGAGGGAAAGGGGGAGGGGAGGCTAACAAATTAATAGGAGCCGGAGATATATACAGCCTGCGCTGCCGAGAGGGGGAGTAGGCAGAGGGGGGCTGAGAGCAATTCATTCCTGTTCTCTCAGGAGGAAGACAGAAGGTAGCGCAGCGAGCAAGTAGAATTTTGCTCATATAAAGAGAGAGAGGTGCGTGCGAATGGAGCCTGCACCTAGTGTTTGGCCGTCCGTTTGAACTTTATTTATTTTATTTTAATAAATGTAAGGTATTCCTGGTTTGCATAGGTTATAGAACAACATTACTAATTGTGTACATGGCTTAGAGCATACTTTCAAATAAGCCGAGAGCATAAAAGAGTTCATTATTTTAATAATGTCACTGCCTCTCTAACATTCATATAAATGGCTGACAGGATTTAACTTACAAGCTCATGTCGTCATAAGATTAAAAGTCTATGTTGTCCTGGAAAAGGTTTCAAATGCACAGAATTGGTTTGAATCGTTTAGGAGTTTGGTAGTAATGCATGTGTGCACCAAACATACCATGGCATACTGAAGAATCATAATAATCATAATCATCATCATCATCCCAGTCTCTCACTATAGAGAGACTTTAAACTGGACCTATAGAATGAATGAAGATAAGAGTGGATGACAGTGGGCACATTGAACCCATGTGCCCTGCTAAGACCCCAAGTTACATTATTTGACTCCTTCATTCCCAGTGGTAGAACACATAAACCAACAAATGAATGACTTGGGTGATGAAGTATGAGAACTTTGTAAGAAATGACTTAATGCTCACAGTTGTCAGCACAGGTTTTCTTACATGAAGCCAGCGGGTTAGTACAGATAAGCTCATGAAGTCATGCTAATGGGTTACACTATATCCCAAAAAAATAAACTAGTAACATAAAACAATGACCATAGAAAACAAAAGGAAAACAAACTGTTATAGTTAGATATCACAGGTATCTGGATGGAGGGCAGTGGAGGGGTGAGAGCTGCACACAGTTTGTCATCTTCATCAGCCGACAGCAGGGGCACGGGGAGGGAGAGCTAGAGAGGTGGTGGGCCAAAAGGGTCGCTTGGGGGGATGGGCACTGTTTGAGCGGTGCCTTTGAGAGACGTTGACCCTGTAATTGACCTGTGTCTCCGCCTACATTGCCGTGGCGACAAGCAGAGCCGCCACAGCTAATCACTTAGTAACCCTGACCTGTCAATCACACCAGTTTGAAGCACAGTCGGGAGGAAGCTGGGGGAAGGGAAATGAAAGAAAGTGGGAATTGGAAAGTGAGAGATTGGGTGCAGGAGGACAGGAAGAGAAGGTAGGAGTAATAACAGCATAGGGGTTATCATTTACTGGACCACCCGCCTCCACCCGCAAACCCTCAGCCAGTAAAGCCCTTGTTTTAAAAAAAAAAAGCCAATAAAATGCGCTCGGCTTACACACATACACGGACTCCAAGCCTTGCAGTGTTGCTTTAGAGAGAGAGAGCGAGAGCAAGGCTTTCGGAGAGAGTTAAGATAAGAAAGAGAACGAAAGGGGAAATGCAGAGGGAGGCGACACAGACCAGATAAGATAATCAGAGAAGCAAATATGCAAATAGTCTATGTGGCTGATGTGTCTGTGCATGTTGTGTTACCTGTTGATGAGGGGGAAGATCGACACCAGCAGGTAAACTGACGGATACCATTTCAGCGGTCTGATCTCCTCCGCTAAAGAAACCTGCAAGACAAGAAACAGGTCTAAAATGACTAATATAAAGATTGAGCGGTGAAATTGACATAATTATTTGAGAAGTGGGGTGCCTTAACTGGTACATCCCCTTACCAAGGCAAAAAAAAAACACAGGCCAATTAAAAGCTAATCAAATATTAACCTGCTGATAACACACAATACCCACTGTGATATGAGTAAGAAACAAGGATTCCAATTAAACAGGAAGCTAATCCATGGTGCGTTCAGTTTACTTTGAAATAGATAGACACACACAGAGGAAAGTGGAAATGAGGGGGAAGAGGCTGGTGGTGTAGAGCTTTTACAAGCTGTTATAACTAATTCCCACGAGAGGAGGACTCCTTTCGTCGGGAAGAGGCAGAGCAGCACGGCCCCTGGATCGATTTTCTGCGCTGTGCTGTTTTTACCCCTCCTCCTCCTCCCCTCAGGCACGGACACAGGCACGTTGTAGCCGGGCCAGCAGCACGCATCCCTCCTCCCTCTCCGCTCTCTCTCTCTTGCTATCTCTCTCTCTCTCCTCCTCTCCTCCTCTCGCAGTCAGAGCCGGCAGGCAGGCCCACAAGCGCACACGAGTCTCGCTCTACCCCCACATGCTGGAAATTAATTACTCACCAGAAAAGACCCAGCGGCGTGCAAGCTCTAACGCAGGCATTTTAAAGAATTCTAATGAAAATCGCCAGGGCCCCGCAGAGGTGTTTTATGACTATATGTGTGTGTGGATCAGCGAGGCTGGGGGAGGTATGCAAACAAGTTTTCACCTCTTATGTTGACCATATAATGAACTGAATACAGCGTGAATGCATTCCAGCTATATCACTAAAACCTGTTGAACATGTGTGAATGAGGTTAAAAAGTCTAATCTTAAAGTTAACATACCGGTAAATATGTTATATATAATTGGTGAATAGCTCCTGGTTCCCTAATTGCATGTCCATAAAAAACAATCCCAAAGAAAATCCCAGTTCAGTGCAGCAGCAAACATCTGAGGAATTCAAACAGAGAGACAGGATGCGGAAAAGTGGAGAGAGGAGGAAGACCCTTGTGCTTCTAATCACAGCCCTCCTGTGTCAGAGGCCTTGGTGCGGCTCCAGAGGCAAAGGGGAATGAAACCGTAATTATGTGCAGCGAGCCTGGCGGTCCCAGCGTTAATGACGCACGCTAGATTACAGGCAGTTATCAGCGGCAACCCATTCCCTGCACCAACCGCGCTCAGTCATCGCAGAGATTTCACATTGATAAGATACTACTTTATATGATATTTTATCATAGCAATTCCAAATATAAGCACAAATTATGGTCTATATAAAACAGCATAATAGTTAATAATAGCATGCCTCGTTATCAGTTATTTATAGGCATTAATCTATTCAAAGATACTAAAATAATAACTGCAAAGCTCAAAGGAATTGGATAGGGATTGCAATACATCTGTTATAACTCATTACCACTACTTAAAGCACCTCTCATTTAACAACAATTAAGCTTGCTGACTGACTATCATTTTAAATGCAACATGTCTACAAGTAGTTACACTTTCATAGAGTTGTATACATACAAAGGTTGAAAAGTTTATCATCGTCCATGACCAAAACACGCACGCTCTGTCTAACATATAATTTAAGGTGCTCATGCGTGACCACAAACCTCTTGAGACACTCTGATGTGTCACGGCTGTGTGACTGACGGCGCTGATAGCTGTGAGCACTAGTGCTGAACGTCATCACTCCCGTCAGTTCCACTCTACACCAGATACAGGGCGACCATGGCCAGCCAAGTCAGAGAGGGGAAATTGGCTGACGCGAGACTGAACATGTGAGAGCACTAAATGTGGGACTGGTCCATGTGTGAGCCACAGGGGAAAGGGAGAGAGAGGGGGGCGAGGGGGAAATCACAGGAGCAGGAGTTGTTGGGAGCACAGCAGGTATTGGCTTTCTCTACTTTTCACCTGCTGTTTAGCGCAAAGACACCAGGCACATGAAAGAGTTTGCGCTTGCCTGGCAAAGTGAACTCTGCTGCCCTTGTAAAAGCATGCGTAAAAGCTTCTAAATAGGAATGTGACTTTCTAAGTGTGGACACAAGAGGGAGAAATAGACAAGATGAACTGTTTTTTTAAGAGCTAACCTGTGTTCTCTTTGTCTGTAGTAGATTTATTTACCACTTAGGGGCAGCATCCATTTAGCCTTAGCGCTAACCTGGACTCCCTACCACACCCTGCTGTGGGAGGCCTGAAGTGCCCAGGTGTGGCTGGAGTAAAGGCAGGTACCAAATGCAGTGCTAAATGTGCACAAAGGAGTTTTGTTTGCATATATGAAAGAAATACACTATGCCATACACCTACAATAATAACATGAAGGTCTAAACATTGTTTGATTTGAAGTAATTGCATAACTAATTCTATTTTTCTACAGAGACAAGAGTAAAGCTAGCTAGTTATCGCCTATTAAAGTTATAATTTGAAGGGTCATTTACCTTCCGCCTCTCTCGTTCTGGGTTAAATGTTCCCAACCATGACTGCATCTGTAAAATGCAACAGAAATTGTTAAAAATGAAGAACAACAAATTCAATCTGAAAAGTCTATTAAACATAAATTATAAGAATAAAACCTTAATTTTTTCCCTTTACATTTACTTTTCTAGATATGTAGTAGTTTGGATTAATTTAGTTAAGAAGAGTTGTGGGTGGGTTTTAACTTGAGCGTGTTGAAGCAAAATTGAAAAGTGGAGCAAACATGGCAGCTTTCAGAGCTCCCTAGAGAGGAAGATGGGAATATTTTTTGCTCTTCAAGTCTCTGTTCTCTTGAGAGAATGAAGGAAAAATGTCAACTCTAACATACGCCAATATCAAGTGAGGATTTGTGCTGTTGGGGTAAAGCCAGGAGGTCATAGAGTTGGTGTAAGTTGAGACACCAGAAGGCAAATCTCTGGAGGCCAAGAATGCACTCCATGCACAAGAACAACATAACAGTGGACGGTATGCCACCAGTGGCTCATCTATTCAGCTATTTATTAACTATGTTGCCAAGGTTTCTCTGTATTTGCCATGATGGTCGCTGTAAATGCATGCAAAATCGCTTAGTGTTTGTGTTACATTAGGAGATCAGACAGACATTCAATCATTATATTAAGCTCAGCTAGTAGATGCAGAATTGTTATATCTGTCAATAACCTCATGAAATTAAATTTTTAATCATAGTTTCACCAAATAAAAGTCACAAAATGCAATGCTCTTTCTTTCTTCAAGCAATGGCAACTACTACTCATCCCATGCAGTATTATTCTGCACAATGACATTATATAAAAAAGCCGGATCCAGTGACATTTTCAAATAAGAAACGAGTTTCAGGAACATTTTTCCTTAAAATTATTATATTCTATCCCATAGTCCCCTGCATCACCATCAGCCCACCTTTCAAAGCCTTTTGAAATCATTTCAGGTGAGACAGCAGCTGAAAAGAGATAAAGCCCCTCGTACTTATAGATGAGAGTGAAAGCAAAAACTGAAAATTTTTTGGGGGAAAAACTGGGGCAAAGTGAGAATAAGAAAAAGCACAGATGGGATAATGCAGAGAAATGAGGATGTCTGAATGTAGAGCGTATACGGAGCTAGGACAAGCCGCCAAGACGCCTCAATAGTGTCACATCAAAAAGTGATGCAGTCCATCTCTATTTCTGTCCTGTGTCTACAATTTTCTAGATCCTTCTCGACGTTTCCTTGTTTTTGTTTAGTGTTCAGATCCAAATCTCATTTAAGTAATGCTTGTGTGCTTTTGCAACAGTGCTTACATGCAAAGTCAGATCAGAGGAATGGTGACTATGTCAACTTGGTAGAATGTTGCCTCTGAGCTTGTTCTTTCCCTCTAAACACTCATGAGCCGTACATCAAGAGTCAGGCAGCAAATAGGAAATTGAATCAACTGTTAATTTATTTTATATTATTGCATGTTTGCATATCAGGTTACATTTAGTTACAATACCATCCATCCATCCATCCATCCATTTTCTCCCGCTTAATCCAGCTGGGTCACGGGGGCAGCACTGCCCATTACTCTGTGCACCAGACCCAGACCCTATGAACCCCTCTGCAGGTGGTGACCCACAGGAGGGAGGGACTCCCCTACAGTCCCTGATTGTAAACTGTTCATAGGGTGCTGCATGTTTTTGGTTGATGGGGGGAAACCGGAGTACCTGGAGGAAACCCATCCAGACACGGGGAGGAAACATGCAAACTCCACACAGAAAGGCCCGGGCGACCCGGGGATCGAACCCGTAACCTTCTTGCTGTGAGGCATGAGTGTTGCTACTCAGCCCACCGTGCCCCCCGCCGTAGTTATAATACACTCTTTTAAATAGAATTGATTAAAAAAAGAATATATCCCAAAAATACACTTTAAATATTTCAGATATAGCCCTTTAAACTATAATACAAAAAATATGTAGTGTAGTTTTCCCTAATAAAACACAACCAACAATATGTAAAATGTTATCAAAGAAAAGTAACTTAAATCATGATCAATTGAAATTATGCTTGAACGGAAGTAATAGGATTAAAAACAAGTGAAAAGGGAAACCAGAAAAATGATTTTGCACTTACCCTTTTATTGGCTACAAAGATTATCCTGGCATAGCAGCAGATCATTAGCAGAATGAGGGTGAAAAGTGGCACATACCATCTAAGAAAAGAAATGCAAAGCAAGAATTACATTAAAGAAAAACTTGTAACCAACAAATACTCAAATCTTGTTTCGTTAAGGCAGCAGGGTGCCACAAATTAGGCATTTAATTTTACTTCTAGGAAGGAGCCCTCAAAATTATTGCAATTGCATATTATATTGCATAGATACAACTTCAATATGATGTATTTTAAAATCTGTGCACACTAGTAGTTTTCTGATACTTTTGTTATTGTCCTGCGGGGACTCTCATGATGATGGGGATTCCTTAAAGTTATTAAAAGTCAATCATCATGAAATAGCCACTTCTCTTTCAGAGTATTGTTTTATACAGTTTAAGGCCTGAAATTCTTTGGATGCAGCAGAAACACACTGTTCTTATTAAGAATGACTTAACAACTTTGGTATTTTGTGCATGTAAAACTGACACTCAGAAAGCAAAGCATAACGTCACAGTGGCACTGAAAATGCACTACGTTCTTGTTGAATGAAGTAGTGACAACTATAAGTTACTTACCGCATAATACTATGATAAGCATTTAAGAAATGATGAAAAATGTCTTGCTGAGTAAGGTGGATGTGCGTTAATTTGTGTTATGTAACCTTTCGGGATGTGATGCAAGGTCAGAGGAGTTTCAACCTCTCCCTTGTAATCACAGAAATGCCTTTGTGTCACACCGATAGACAGGTTTCTGGTCACTTTTGTTCCACTTCAGTAAATCAGTAAGAACTGTCTGACCAAGCTGTCAGCACCCTCCCTTCTCAAGTCAATACTTTACACAGGTTGGGAAGCACAGTACAAACTCAAAATAATGCATAAGGCATGGAATAAAGCATGGAAGACAGAAGCATTATTTAATCAGAAATAATGCTCAGACAAAAAAGAATCAAAGAGCATTTTCATTCTTTACTGGGAAAAACTACATACTTTTTTGACCATTTTGTGTTTATTACATTTTTTAATCCTTTTTTCCCCATGTCCTATTAGAAAGATTACAGAAGACAAATGTGTATTTAAATACATGCATGTCCAACTCGCTTCAATAATGGCAGTGGACAATGATGAAAGCATTTGCAGGGGAAATCAGCCCTGCCGTTACCTCAGTGTGATTTAATAACCTGCTCCTCGGAATAAACAGCGTCCAATTACGCCAGCGCACGTCCCGTTAATGATGGAGAGACAGGCCGAGGGTGGGCGGACGGCGGAGAGGGCCAAGGAGGGGGTGGCCTTTTTAACGATAGCACGGGGGTGAGGGAGGGGGGTGGTGCGGAGGAGAGAGAGTGACGGGCGGCAGCTACAAAGTGCTCTAATTAGCATGATAATGATCTGCCATTAGAGTCGGCCGCGCTCTACAGCTGAGCTGTGTACCCGGGGAGGCAGCGAGAGCGAGACAGGAGGCAAAGCAGCAGAATCGTGAAAGCAATGCGATGGAGGAGAGGAGGATAGATCTTTAAAATGTAATAAAATTGCAGATCCAAGATGAGAGCTCGACATCATTGAAGAGTTGTAAAAAGATTGAAGATTTGCATTTGAATCAAAAAAAGATACTGGGGGTTAGTGATCTGAAATAAAGTTACCCAAAATTTGGTTCAACTTGGAATTTGATCAATCAGATGTATTCCGTGGCCATACCAACTTGGCAGAGCCTGATCTCGTCAGATCGCAGAAGCAAAGCAGGGCCGGGCCTGGTTAGTATTTGGATGGGAGACCACTGGGAATTCCAGGTGCCACAGTAGAGCACCAGTGGTAAAAACTGTTGTTGTGTCCTTAGGCAAGGCACTTCACCCACATTGCCTAGTATGGAAATGGTGTGTGCAAGAGTGATTGTGGTGGTCGGCGGGGCCGATGGCGCAGATTGGCAGCCTTGCTTCCGTCAGTCTGCCCCAGGGCAGCTGTGGCTGCAATAGCAGCTTATCACCACTGAGTGTGGAGTGAATGAAGAATTAACTGTAAAGCGCTTTGGGTGTCTTGAAAGGTGCTATATAAACGCAAGGAGTAATTCATTAATTTAAAAAAAAAAAAATTGTTGGTCTTAACATGTTTTTTCTTGAAAGATATGAGCCCTCAATTGAATATTTTTAATTGACGCCTCAAGAGTTAAAAGATACTGCAGTCCAGGCCTAGATAAACCTTTGGTTGAGCTGAGATCATGATATACCTGTTTAACTGCTCCAACAAGATAAAGGAAGAGGGTGTGGGCAGCGTAGGAGGAGTATTTTAGGTGCACTCGAAATTCTAATATACACAGTTTACAAGCTATATAAACTGTAAGATCATTGATACTTTGCATTGACAACACATTGGGGGTGTTCTACATCTATCTGTATTGGTAGAATGTTCATTAGTTCCCATGGTGCAAAGGTGAGGGTAACTAATTGACTGAAAAACTGTTGGCTAATTTGTGACTGTCATGTTGAGAGGGACAAGATATACAAATCTGCTTGCATGTTATAGTCCCAACTAAGTCATCTCTTTCTGGTCAGATCATGTAAAAAATAAAGCTCAGATTAAGCCTAATTTGAGTAACTTACCTTCTAATAGGGCAGTGCTTTCAGTAAGTTTCACCACCCTAGGGAATGTTGATAAGATCAGCTGCTAAGTATCAATTCCCTATTGTAATTAACTTGGCAATTTTTGCGTCTTGGTATATTTGAGTAGGTATTGTGAGTATATTGTACATATATATGGGTTATAGAATGGCATATACTACATTCATGTATTATTTAGTCAGCACTACTCTCAATACAGTATAGCAGTTGGCAGTACTTTAGACTTCTAAAATTTTGCACCTACGTCACATCGCACAATTGTCCGCTTTTCATTCTCCATCCTCCTTTCATCCCATTTAATACGTCTATCTCCTCCGAGGCTTCCCACCCACCTCTCGTGTCCTGTCCGCGCGCTTCGCTGAACTCTGATGAAGACACACTACGTGGCGTGGGCAGAGACAAGGGCAATCTATTTCTCTCACTCTCACTCCTTTCCGTCAGGCTATGGCGCCCCTTCTCTCTCTCACTTCTCCGTCACACTAAGCGTAGCTCATATGGCTCGACTCCCACTTCTCCACCTGTAAAACTACAGCCTCTGCCCTCCTGTGCTTTTGCCTGCCAGCTGTCAGCAGGGTTTGCACATTTGAGGAGATGTGTTTCCTCCTTGATGGCTGGTGCCTTGGCCTCTAATCTCTCGTCTGGTTTGATATAATTAGAGCTAATGAAGATTCCCTGATCCTCTGAGCAATGTGTCCCTCTGGGCCATGACAGCGCACAGAACTAGACAGAGCCAAACGCAGAGGAACAGGATAAAAGACACGCGGGCTTGTTTAGCGCTGCTGATGGCGATGTGTTGTTCTGTGTATGTGTGCCGGAGTGCATACTGCCTTATTTGTTTAGAAAGATTTATTCCCCGCTGATGCTGTGAACAGCAACACAATTACCTTGGCTCATGGCAACAATGTGCCTGTCCGGGTTTGTCCGTTTGGTGGTGGTGGAGAAGCCCAGCCAGACTTACAGACTTGAGTCTCGTTACAAAACGCTATCGACTGATATAATCGTGCATAGCCTCTTCTTAATAGCTAAATATAGTGCAGCAACTCTCCGTAGTCTGATAATAGAAGCAGTCATGAGTCTTCACACACATTTTTGGCCTTGAACTATGGGGGAAAACACAGACTCCCCTGACATACAACCCTTCACATTTCCCCATACAATTCCCCACCCCCACTGCCCCATTCGGGAGAAACTTTGATGGTAGCGCTGAAAGGGTCTACTTACATCCCAAATCTCCAGGCTACGTGATCGCCTGTGATCCAGCTGAGGGAAGAGAGAGAGATGAGAGGTTACAAAGGGAAGGGAAAGCGCGAGCGGAAGGCAGACTTGTGTGACTGCGGAGGGGGAAAGCTGTGCAGCTGTAGCTATTAATAAGCCCAGAGTGGAAAAGGAGCCCAGGCCGGAGATTACAGTTCTGCCCCAGATCTCCGCTCCCTTTCTCACAATTTATCCAATCTCCAAATACTTTATTTTTTGTAGTTATTATAAGACTTACCAATATTCTTCACATAAAATGTTAAATCTTAAGATAAACTATGGCCATAGTTAAATCTCAAAATAAACTATAGCTTCTTAAAACTGGAATTAGGCCAGGTCAAAAGCACTACATTTAGCAGAATAAATGCAGTCGTTGGCAGTGTCTGCAAAACTTCTACAATCAATAAACGAAGTGATCTTACCACCAAGCTCCAGCAGGACCGTAAAAGCCCTTCAGCAGGGGCAGAGAGGCCATGCCCAAAGGTACCCCCCATGCAGTGAGATGGTATAAACTGTGAAAGTGGAAATATCTGATTAGAGGCAGTTTATCTCCACCTTTATATCAATAGGTTTTCCCATTGTTGGCCTCCATATTTGGGGAGTTTTTGAGGAGCTAAAACGTTTTCTAATCCAAATTGCCAATTACACAGAGTAACACAGACTGTAATTACGTACTCAGTTACCATTCCAACAAAGATACTTACATATATCAAACCACAACAAAGCAATAGTAGCCAAATTAAGTCTTTTAATGATGGATGGAAACTTTGTGATGTTGTTGCTTAGTTCCCTCACAGTTTAAGGCGTATGTGAAAGTTAATTTTCACACGACATCAAAACCTAAGCGTAGAAGACAGATTTATGCTCTTGTGTCTTTTCGGTGAGAGCATCAATACCTAATAGAGCACACAGCAGCTCCCAGTCAATAAAGACGACCTGCCCCTGACTCATTCCCAATGTGGTCAATTGAATGTAGCAACATGTCTGACAAATTCTTAATTCCTCTCAGGCATACATTAATCCAATTCTACAGTGGAGATAGTACATTTAGTGTTGTCACGTTACTAAAATTTCAAACTCGATTTCAATTCTAACAAATAGATTCAATACTCATTACCGATTCTGATGCCACTATGATAATTAAGAACATCAATTACAACAGAATGATTTACAATATTAAATCTTTTGACAACCCTATCAGACAGTGAATTAAAAGTAACCCAAATCTTGACTTCTGACATTTGTAGCTATGTTCTGTACAATCCAAGAGGACATAAGGATGAAGAAACTTTGATGGCAGCATAAACGGGGCCACGCATTTCGTAGGAGGGGAAACACAATCAGTGAAATCACGACTACCGTTCCGTAGCGTGACAAGTGGTGGTAATGTGTGTGCTTGCGTGTGAGCAGAGGGGAGGGGGACTTGTCGGAAAATCAATGCTGCGAGCTCCGAGCCCCCGATGCCTCACACGCTGCTTCTCTAGCGCACACACGGCACACCGACAGCGCAAAGCCGGAGAAATGACGAGGTCCAAGGCAGCGCGCAACATGGGCTTAATGAGGCACAGCAGGAGTGTTGTGAGCCGCGCATCTCTCGCACACCTACTCATGCACACACCAAAGTCTGCATAGACGTTTCTCTCGAGGCTTAATCTCATTTCTCACCTCCATTCTCAGCCTCTCCCCTGCCCCCGTGCCCAGAGCGTACATAACAGATTCGGAACACTCGAAAACCTGCTCGCGGTGCACACATTGCACGCCGACACTTTCCTCCGTGCTCGCACCCACTCCAATCACTGTTAGATCATTCAACCTACACTCTCTGTCTCCTCTGGTGATTCGTTCATTCATAAACCATCGCACTGTGCCGTGATTACGTGGAAGGCTGTAGAGGAGAGCGGATGGGGGGTTAGGGAGGGTTGATTGTGCATGCATACAAAGTCGCGCAGCTGCCTGTCTAAACACATAGAGCTTATCTATCCACGGTCGATACATGACAGCCCCCCTGACGCTCCAGCCTTCGCTTTGCTCTAGCCTATTAAGCAGTGTGTTTTTCCCCTTCTGCTTCATGTATGACCAGCAACACACAAAACAGACATATCCTCCATCCACTTAAGTCCCTCTGGACTCATGAGAGGTGTGCGCTGATAACGCTCGGGAGCGGACTGAGTTTGGTCCCCCAGCAACCCTCTTTCCTCAGCCCATAAAGCTGTCTCTGTCTGAGTTATACCACCATTTTATCGTCTGCCTTATTGCTAATCAATGCAGGGAAATTCCCATGGGGGGGAACCATCTCCTTTTACCACCCAGACCTCTTTGCATTCAGCAGCGTTCGAAAGATGTGCACACCGAAGCACATCCACACACCAACAATCCACTTGCGCGTTTGCGAGTTCTTACCAACTTGTTAAATTTGAGACTTTTTGCCTACAGACACATTTAATTTTTAAGATTGTGTGTTTATATCACAAAGCGTTGCACCAGGCAAATAAAAAGTGAAACTATCTGACACAAGCGCACAAATTCACACTCTCTCTACGGCGAGTGCTCCTGGGAGTTTGAGCGACAGAAACACAAAGCCACAAAGCGTGAAGGCGGCTGCGAGCGCACACACACAGAGAAACACACTTAACGGCTGACACTCACTCCCATTTCAATTAGAGCGCCGACTGCTTGGAACAGAAGAGGAATAGGAGGGGGAGGGAGGGGCCGCCAGCGCTTTACGAGGAGACACATGCTCGGCAGTCCAAACACATGCGCACGCACACACAGGCGCCTCACAGCTGCAGGCTTTCTGACGATACCTACAATCCGAGGAGCCAGTGCGCTTACACACACACACACACACACACACACACACACTCGGCTTTGATTAAAAATACCTGTGAAGAATTCTCCAAACTCCTGCTCCAACTTCGTATTGGTTGGAAACTTGAGATGGTAGTTTACAGCTAAAATCACATACACGATATAAAAAAAATAAGGAATTGATTCTCCTTTCTGAAATCAACCAAGTCTACTCATCAGCAGGAGATAAGAGTGTTGACCAAAGGCAATGTCGTTCCTTTTAGCTTTTCCTTTGATATTTCCATGATCAATTATTTCCATACACATTTCAACATTTTAAAGCTAAAGTCCAGTGATTTGCACAGTCTTTTTCTGGTTTCAAATATGGCTCACATGCATACACAAAGAATCAGAACAAACTAGAGCTCTGCTTAGAACCAACGCAGATCCAGTATGTGACTCATAAAGCCATGAGAAGTACAAACAAATAAAATTACATTCAAAACTACATGCTACTCACATCTCAAATCTGGTGGTGCTTATTTCACAAACCAAGTTGAGGTAGAGGTTTAGAGTGATGAGGCAAACCCAGGCCAGGGCGCTCCAGTCTGTAGGGACACAGAACAACAACAAGGTCAAACCACAACACAGCTCCAGCACACAAAGAGCAACTACAAAAGCACACATGCGTAAGAAGGCTCATCAGTTCCACTTTTTGATAAATGAGGCCCTATTCTGCAGTAATATGAGGGAAACCTGTGGCTTAAAGTGATGGATGGGGATCTGGTAACGTACGTGAGCAAATAGTGGACAACAGAGTGTGAGGCAAATGCGGAAGACGAACCAGGGATTAACTGACAGCAATCATTTATTGGAAAAGACTGAAAATCTCACTCTCCTTTTCAGGCCCGTTTTAAATGTATGTGGGCTCCATTGTGTGCATCTTTATTGACAGAACTGGCGAAGGAGAAACTGCAGTGAAAGATAGCTACTGCTTCAAACTCAGCTCCAGTATGAGGTAACAAAGAACAAACCCGAAAAGGCTTTGACAATGTGAAGTGCATCTTACATAACAGCAAACATTTCAGTTACACCACAATTGACATCATAATTAATTGTTAAAAGTAATTGATTATTATTCCTGCAATTTTGTTTAATTACATACTTTAAACCATACATTTTTGTATAACATCTAAACTTGAACAATTTACAGGCACATTTTAACACATTTCTGATGGACTGCTATATAGGTCTGTCATGACAAATATAAATGATAAATAATAATATTGAAGCTAATTTATGCCACTCACACAATAAATCAAGGACAAATTTAAATCACAAACACTGTTCTAAATGTACAATGTTCATCATGTTTCTAAGACATAAACAGCTGAATGAAAACTTTTGTATTTAGTTTACATCTGTAATGAGTCACAGAATTTATTCATTCAACCTTTATGGATTATATATTATCATGACCAAAAAGTTGTCAGTAGTGCAAAGAAATACTGTTCCAGCTTTCATATAGTGAACATTTAGTGTTCCCCACAGAAAATTGGTTAGTCTTAACTATAAAGTATAAAGCTTTAGCTATAAAATGCTGCGGGAAAAGCTGATAAACCGATATAGTAATTACGGTGACAGGCCTACTGCCATAATATAATCTCAGTGGTTACCTGAGATAAATTTTGCAAATCTCTACTTTCATATTTGTCATAATAAAGTTCACCATCCCTCAGTTGTGGAGTCTAAAGGGCAGGATTGGAGGAAAAGAAACTCCTCATATGAGACCAATTGACACTCCTACACAACATAATTGATTCTATGAAGGTAAATAATTCTGCCTATAAATCCAGACACATTCAGCACTGATTTGGGTGAGGCCTTTGGGTGTGAACCTAGCATGTAATGTACAAACCTGGTATGTAAGGCAAGTAACGCTGCCTGGTAGTTACCAAGAAAACAAACAAAGAAAACAAAAACAGTCAGTGGTTTCTGAATAGTGAAACTTCATGACAAACTTTTAAAGGGGCACTGCACAACTATTCTGGTGGAGGATCCGCTACCTGCTTGTTTCCATGGAGATATTATTGCTTTGCCTGGAATGTTCCATGGAGTAACATTAAACATATCCATCTAGTATTTATCCATTACGGGTGTTTTTATTGCTCAAAAATACAATAATTCCTTCTGTGAATAAGGCTGATTCTCCACAGATCTAAAATGTAATGTAGGTTAATGCTTTAACCTGCTTGTCTCCCACGTGATAAATAGGCTTGGTCTATACTGTGGGACATTATAAACACAGCAACATCTCCATGGAGATAAACAGGTAATGGACCCTCCACTAGAAATGTGGCACAGTGCACCTTAAACCCAATTAAATAAATATGAATTAATTTATAATTGGCTTACACTAACATTGGATCTCTCCAGAGTAAGTCATAATTAAACCGGGTATATATACTTGAATATTTTCCATTTTCATCTGTTTGATGATGAATAATGCGTTTCAGTGATTGAGGGAACAGGAATACAGTAGAATCTGACTTACCAAAGTATGTGAGCCACCAGGCCTGGAAGTCACAAAGTGACCCCTCTAGATGGGTGTCTCCCTATATGAGGATAGCAAACAGCAAAATGTTAAAATGTTTAAAAATGTCCAAAATAAGAGTGGAAAAAGAACTCACGTACCATGACATATGCAACACTGTCGAAGAAAGCAGCTATAGTGAGGCTCAGAATCATCTTCTGTAATAAAAATAATAATTTACTTCCTTTATGACTATAGTGTAGTGCTCTGAGAGGCTTTGAAAGCTGTACAAGTGTAAGGCTTTATTATTATTGTTTAATCCGTCTTTATAGAAGACATGGTTTATTAGGACTTTTATGTATAAATGCTTATTAACACCCATGCAATTCTAGTCATAATTATCAGAGCCACTAATCAATTGGTTGGATACGTCTTTACTAGTAGTACTTTCAACCATGTATTTCTTTAGTTGACAACCTTAAGTGTACTGGCATTTCTTACATCTTTTCCCTGAAACAAAAAAAAGTAATGGTCCTTTAACAAAGCTTTAAACAGTCATTTATCAGTTAATAGTAAGGGGGTGTGCTCTGTAATTTCAGGGAGATTGTTGCTATGCATGTTAACCCTCCAATGTGACATACCCTGACATGTAAATAGAAACAATATTCACTGACACAAACAAACCCTTTTATTCAACTGTGTCAAGAGATGACCCGTGCAACTAAAAACAAGCAACAGAAGGAGGAGGTGAGGGGGAAGGGAATATCTGGAGACCGAAAAAGAGCGTAGGAGGGCCAAAGTGCACTAAAGACTATTGACTGATGGATAACCTTTGTAAGGGTATGGAGGAAAGGAGAAGCTTTATGGAGGAGAAAAGGAGAGAGGGAGGAGGCAGAGGTGAAGTGGACAGAGGAGCAGGATGAGGTTATGCTCCACGGCCTGGTTCAGAGGTAATAGGATCCATCAGTCCAATATAAGCTGTCATTTTCTTCAGATTATAAGGATTCTGTTAACAGCATTGTTCGACCTGACAGACTTGTTTTACAGGATTCAGACAGGATTAGCAGCGTACTATACTACAAGACCTCACTAACATAGAGACAACACAAGCAGTCGGCTAATTTAAAAATGAAAAATCATGATAAAAACCAAGATATTACCTGTGCAACAGAGTTGTATCTCCGAAGCAGCCAGATAACAAACAACATCCAAAGGCTGAGGAAAAACAGCAGCAACTGCTTCAGTATAAAGACTTCAGCACTGGCTAAATTGACATGCACCTTACTGAATGTAAAACATGATTATATATTTCAGTTATCACTGCAGGGTCTTGGGCAACATTTACAATAATTACTGAGTTTAAAGCAGGTGCTATGCAAATTATTCTATAGTATATTCAATAAGTATTAATATAATTAGTGTAGTGATAAATTAATTAACTTACCATCCCAACAATGAGAATGTTCCCGTGGCTCGTTTCACTGTCAAGATCACAAACTATAAAGCAGAGAAAATAGAGTGTTAATGGCTTTAGGCAACAAAGTTTAAAGACACTTCTGTAAATGTTAGTATATCAGATGTGATGTATAATTACTACTAAATCAGTACTACCATGGTACTGGCAACCTGCTCAAGAGTATTGCAGAGAAACAGCTATGTAATGAATGACTGATGAATGTGGGGCCATGAAGTAGAAAATAGGTTATTTAGATAAGAGCATTGCTTGCCATGAAAAGCTTTAAGCAAAACAGCAGCATTCCCCCCTCTGATGAAAAGGATAAACGATAACCCAAGGCTCTTTGCTGTTGGCAGCAACTGTCACTATAGCATGTAGGTAGTTAGTCATCTACAGCTGCACTTTAAAATGTTTCATTCCTTGACAACCAAGTCTTAGTAAATGAAATTATAAAAATATATAATGTATATCTGTAAATTAAATTTAAAAATTAAATAAATAAAAAAGTTAAACAAGCCAGAATAAATAAAAAAACAGAAAGCATTTGCTGTTAACAGTTCTAATGCTCATCAATTTCTAATTGCATTAACAACATTAGACATGATGGCCAAGTTGTTTATTTTATATTTTTATGTTTTACTTCTCAAGACAGTTATCCAAGAAAAGCCCCAGAAAGCACAATGAATTACACAAGTCTCTCATTTTGGCTGTCACTTTTCATGCTCAAATCCAGTTTGTTTAAACCTAAAATGGACTCATTGATCTGAATCCTCACTACCTAAACCCCAGCACCTCCAGCCAATCATGAATCTGTGCTAGTGCAGCCTCTGCAGCTCAGTGAGTAAACTCTCCAGTTTCTGAGCTATAAGGCATCACCTTTCCATATAATGATAAAAATGCACGTGTACTTCTCTACTGCAAGTTTAGGCATTGGCAGCCCATGTTCAGTTGTGATTGAAGCAGTAGTTTTACATTTACTTTAAATTGATACTTTGGGGTTTGATGCTAACTATAGGCATGCTCTGTGAGGCTGAGCTCCATTACAGAATTTAGGCTTTATTCTTTGTTTTAACACAGCCTGACGATGAACAACTGGCTTAGATGAAGCTAAAACAAGAGAGATGATTTTGCATTGTTAAACAAGTTTTTCTTAGATCGCATTAACTAGACTCACAAGTTATCTAGCATTAGTCAACAGTTTTCCAGTTACTCCCGCACACTTTTTTCGTTGAAAACCAAATACCTAAACGGAGTCATAATCATGTATGGATCACAAGCTACTGAAAATGTTGTTTAAAACAATTTTGTACTTTTTGAGTTTTCAGATCATCTTAAACATGTGTGGTAATTATTGCTAATGTGTAGCGTCACCATGGTAACTGCTGAATACTATAGTTATAAGCATACAGGCAGAGCCTCCCCAGAGTGATATCACTGCATAGTATCGATATAGAGAATGGCTGCTTTTCTGCTCAAAGTAGCTAAACAATATTGTCTTTCCAGATAATCGGCTAACATTAATAACATCAATAACATTAACGTATCATCAGCGTTTTAAGTTATGATGGTCTAACGTCTTTATTTGCTTGCTAATTGTGGAAGGAAGCCATCGCTAAAAACATCTGACACGTTTGCCCTGTCATGTCCTAATGTTTTGGTAAAAGGCGTGATTAGCTGCTTCGCCAAATGTTGGGGGTACACGGAGACAACTTACACATCGATGGTCTTCCGAGTTAGTGTTGAAAAATACGCATCGTGATTCGTTGCTTGCTATTTTAAAACTTTCAACTGACATTTTAATTAAAAAAAGAGATTTGGGTGATGCTTATGTTGCTCTGTTGTAGTTTTACTAACGCTTCCTGTTTCTACTGTGCGGTGCGAGGGACAAAAAGCTGTACAGAAAACGCAGTGACTCCGGTGTTGACTAGATTCAGAAAAGTTCTTCAATTTGAAATGTTTTGATCAGGTCATAATATTTATTGACTAATCTAATTTATTAGGTAAAAATGAATAAAGTGCACATAGGCAAAACATTGGCTACATTTTTTTTTATTAATTAAAAAAGAAGATCGGAAACTATTAAACTATGTTATCTTTATATGTCAGTGCTGTTTGGCAATGTTCCTAAAACTTGTGATCTGACTTTACTGACAAATTTATCAATACAATAAAACCATACAATCAGAGACTGTAGACTGTATCCAGTCTATATTATGCAATTTACAAAAGGACACTTTGGTGCACTACTGGAATTTCATTGTGTTGCTTATGTGCAAATTACAACAGTAAGGGACACTCCCATTTGAGCATATTGTTAGCCAGTCTAACGTTTGCAGATATGTGTTTTAATTAATATATAATAGGACAGACATTCTGACTGAAAATACAATATTACAGCATTTTGGTTTATTGTTAGTTTGATATTTTGACTTTGTTGTGTGTGTTTATTAAGTTTACAAATGAGAGAGATTGACCAGTACAAAATTTTATTGAAAACAGTACAAAAGATGAGCATGAAAGTACTGCTGCTACACACTGGGATCATGATACCCATTAGTAGACCTGTCACAAAAGAGTCAGAAAACAATATCTCAAGGAAACAGCAGGTCTAGGCCTATGTACATTAAGTAGATTCCAGTTCATGGATATTGTAACTTTGATATCACAGGCAACAATTGCTAAATCTGCCTCCATCACATTCACACATTTCAAAAACAAGGACAAATACAAGTAGTGGATAGGTCATTCATAGATACCTAAAGCTAAAAAAAAATTACTAACATCATGAGCATCAAGGTGAAAATGCCAAATCATTGTTAGTATTCTCTGTCACAGCAGCAGCAGATCAGGTATCTCATAATCTTTCCATCAATGTTAACATTAGCAGTTAGACTGTGAGGTAATAAATAGTACATTAAATAAGAGTTTTAAATATGTTTCATTTGCGCATCACTGCAGCTGAGGGCCTGCTGTGTACAACATGTGAGTGCAAAGGATAGTCTGATATGTTATGTACACAAACATTCTCCAAAAAGATCAGCGCATCTGCAATATAAAACAACAATACAACACCATAGCCGGCTTGTGCATAATAAAACTTCCATTCTCTCTCGTTCTTTTCACCACACCAGAAGAATGGCCAAGTGATTAGTCCTTCAGTTCGTTTTAAGTTCAGAGCTCACTGGCCCCATCCTCCGATTCCAATCTCCTTTTTGTAGCGCTTTGTGAGAGAAACGGCGGACTGCGTGAGTTTAGACAATACACCCTGGAGTCCGGTCAGATGGTACTGAAACTGCTCGTGGAGATCCTCTTCCTCTTCTTCTTCTTCGTCTTCTTCTGATGAGAACGAAGCGACAGAAGAGGCAGACGAAGTGGTGGAAGCAGATGAACTACTGCGCGTCAGCTTCATGCTCTCCTTGCGCTTCTCGTCAGCCTCTGCGCACCTGACTCCCCACTCGATGTCCTGGCGGATGGACTTGAGGAGCTGGTAGTAGCTGTACATGTCCCCGTCCTCCATGTCCGACTTCAGAGAACCAAGCTCCCGGTCCTCATCCAGCGGCACGTCCCTTAAAAGGCTGGGCACCATAATTGTCTGATCCATGTTGTTCACGGCGCCGATAAAGCGGTTCATGGCGTTGAAGAGGGAGTTTTTCTGGTTGGTAGTTTCTGGCATTTGCATCATCATTTTGGCGAGTTTGTTTTTTCTGAAGACAGGTGGAAAAGCAGAAGTCTCGTTTCTTACAGTCGAGCGCAGTCTAGGCTACAGTTGTTAACTTCCCTTATGCTGGAATTCCGGGGATGATCAGATTGGAAATGAGCTGCGGCTTGTCTGTGGTGCTGGAATCTTATGCGCCTTTCTTCCTGTCTGTTTTTCTTGGAGACTCCTTATTTCTTGTTTGCTCTTTTGGGAGGCGCGTCTACTTATACCGTGGGTCTGGGCAGGTGGTTTCAGGGCGGTCCTCCAAAACTTGTTGGTTGAGTTCCTCTGCTGTAATTGGAACTCACTGACCTCTAGTAGCACCCATCCAGACTGAGAGTAGTATTTAGCGCGTTCTCGGGAGAAGAGGCGTGGTTTCAGAGTAGGAGTACTGAAATGTCAATGCTAGAAACGCTTATTTTTTTTCTTTTTCTTTCTTTCTTTTATCTGACAACTGAATTTAAAGAATGAAAGAATGAATGTGATGTGTGGGTAAATGAGATGTACAAGACAGACTTGACCAAATGTTCATAATAACTTGAACTTCCGGGCGATGAATAGGCCTAGCTTTGGAATTTTCACAGAACAAACTGAGATTACATCACTGCACATATCATTCCGATGACGCAGATAGACGCAGATAGACATCCAGGGCGAGCCTGAGCTGGTGAATATTCATTAAGCAGACATCAGCCCACAGACGACTACAAAATTGAACCAATCCCATGCGTAAAAGTGCTTCCTGGGGGTGGATTAGTTCCTTAGTTAAAAGAAAAAAAGAAAAGAAAAATGTCTAGGTTAAGCGGTTATTATTTCATAATAATTTCTGGGTAATTACTAAAGTTATCATGTATTTTATAACCAATGTTCCAGCCAATAAATATGCACTATTTTAACCTTTGCTGTACATGCCACTTTGCTGTTTGTTGGCAAACTAGAAACCTGTAAACTGGGGTCTCTCATCAAATCTCTGCATCAGCAGCACTGCCAACCATTTTGTAACTTGTTGATGTGGTGTCTCTGAAATTTGAGCCCTGTGCAGACAGTAAACACTTGTGGGTAAACAGAAGGACTTGTTGCTTGTAGTCTACTAAGTTTAGTTTAGGCTACTTGTAATAGACCTGGAGCAGTGATAGGAAGTAACTTAATACATATAGGCTACTAAAAATACATATTCTGAATTGGCACAGCAACTGTATTCCGGTACAGTTGGTGCGATTCAGAGTACAGTTACTTTTCTAAAATGTAAAGAATACATTGCAATAACTGATGATGAAATTTACGCTTCAAACTGCATAATATACTGAGAGAAAAATAGAAAACATATTTTAAGGTACATGCAATGTGTAATTTTTCCTTCAACAGTTCAACGGGAAATCCATAATAAACCATAATAAAGGAGTTTTTAATCCTATGTCACGTTTTTACACTATAATTTCAATGCAACTTGATGTAAAAGTATTCTATATATTCAGTAGAATATAGCACTCTGATTAGCCCTTATATGTAGTATTCTATCCTACATTTTCAAGTATTCTTCTCTGGACAGGAGTAGCTTATACAAGAATAAAACTCAGGTGGCACAATAAGTGTTGGCTCTATTTGGACATGTGCCGTAGAAGGACATAGAAGGATAACGTGCAAGTTCATTCTAGAAACTTACAAATGATTCACAGTTGCCCTTCAGGAATGGTGGGAATGTGAACAGAGGAGACTGCAAAACCTGTTGGATAGGTTTAGATTCCACCTGCACTTGAAACTAATTCATAGTCTCACTGATAGGCAGAAAAGAAAACAGTGTTCAAGCTTCATATAATGATGTTTTGTTGCAACCTCTGCTTTAATAATGTGTGCATGATCTTCATAAAATTGAGAGATCTTTCAAATAGCCACTTGAACAACCTAGCTTTAGGCTATATTTTATGTATTATGAGCATCAGTTAAAACATACAAGGAAACATTTAATTCTTAATGCTGACTGACAAAGATGGGTTAAGTTAAATAAACCACATTATGGAGTCCATGATGTTCTAAAGGAAAAGGATAAACTTTTAAAAAACTAAATCAAATACTGGCCAGTTATTAGTGAGTTGAATTGAAATAAGACACAAGAGTGATAATGCCAGTATAGACAAGTGGGACAAGTGGTGATTCCACATTTTAAAGTAACTAAGTTTTAATGTTTGCTGATGATTGCTTTTAGTGACTTCACTGAAATAATAAAGCTCTGCTCCATAGGCTACAGGCTACTCATGCATAGATGTTATTTGTGTTTCTGAGGCTACATGTTCATTACCTCCTTCCAAATATGATTATGTAAGAGTTAAAGGTTAATAATGGGCCTATGGATGGTGAATGGAACTCACTGCCTCAACAGAGCTGTCAATCAATCAGCATCTCCTCACTGACAATGCCCATTCACTTGCCTTTCACTTGTCAAAGATGTACGACTCAAGAACGGAATCCTAGACCGGTTGGAAAGGGCTTATAGGCTATGTCATGTCTGAAACGGGGCATCCGCCGATTACTGTGGGTGTCATCATCAACACCCAGCAGCTTCAGGGGAGGAGAGCATGTTTGGGATCTTGTGTTCAGTGGTACTTCCTCAGATATCTAAGTCTAGTCTCTACCAATGGGGGAAGATGAGCTCAATTTTGTTACTTAAGTAAAAGTACAGATAAAAGAGCCAAAACCTACCCACGCCTAAGTAAAAGTATCGTATGAAAATGTATTGCCTGTACCTGTAAAAATGTAATCACAGAGTAAAAAGTATTTTCTGCAGATTTTGAATGAAGTGAATTTGACAAAGATTTGTGCTGATTTTTTCAGCAGAAACAATTGAATGGATAAACTTAGAATAGAGTTTTTCCCTAACTGTTTATTTCCATTTACTCAAACTACAAATGTGCTGACAAATAAGTCCTTCAGCCTTTCCAGCATGTCTCGAACTATAAAAAAACCCTTTTACTTTTCAGTCCTGTTCAAAAATGTAGTGGAGTAGACTAGAAGGGAGGCTACAGATAGGCCTACCTTCTCCCATGTGTGGAGAAAGTACTTTAAAATCAGTAAAGTACAGACACCTAAAATGTATAGGCTGTGCAGTACTCCACTACTTTTACTTTATGTTCCACAAATGATCATTAAAACTGCATTAAAATAAGTGCAAGATCCAATCAGACACACGAGAACTTAACGATTGGTGTATTCAGATGATTCAGATATTTTAGGACCATTTCAACCCATCAAATCTGCTTTTGAATACACGAAAATGAAAACGAAAATGTGCCTAAAAAATGAGTCTAGCGCGGCCACAGGAGATGATTCGCCCCATAGCTATATTTCCTGCTGCCTTTTTCCCATATAGGCCATTGTTTATATTTCAAAAGCTTTAAGGTGTAAAAATCCAGTCACTGTTTTCCACATTTCAGGCGAACGCAAGCTGAACGAGCCTGTGCCCTTCTTAAATCCGCGCCTCTGTGAATGAGTAATAGCGCTTCCCTGGTGGATGTCTCCCTCCCTCCAGCCTATAACCCATTAAGCGCAGCGAGGAGGCGGAGGCGGGCTGCGAGAGAAGGGGCGAGCCTCAGCCAGCGGCACGCACGCTCCATTTAGCGGGCCCACTGCCGCGCTGTTGTCCCGCTCATTTGCGTAACAAGATTGCTGCGTGAACGTTTTGCAATGTGCGTATTATATTCTCCGAGAGCAACCGCATCGTTCCCTCTCCCCGTGCGCCGCTCACCGATCTTGTTTGCAGAGAGCGCCGTGGCGAGCGCACGAAAAGCGGAGGATCGGAGAGAGACGGAGGGAAGGAGAGGGAGGGAAGGAGAGGGAGGGAAGGAGAGAGAGACGGAGAGACGGAGAGACGGAGGGCGCGATGTCAAATACGCGGCACGCTCGCTTCCCAGCTCGCTTCTCCGCTCGCGGTCCTGAGTTCGTTTTTGGACGGTGCTGAAGCGCCCCCACACGGTCGAAGGCGCTATACTTTCCGTTCGACGGTTCGAGTCTTTACCACAACACCATCCTCTGAAACTACATCCACAGAAAGCCTATTAGAGGTTCGTTGAGCCACCCAAATCTCGAAAACTATCTTAGTAGCGTAGCTTATATGACATTGTCAATTAATCAGAATGAAAGAAGAATAAATCCTTCAATGTAAAAAAGGATAAAGCTTTGATAGATTTCGTAATTTCTTAGTTTATCCAAAAAAAGTTATTTTCGGGTAGGCCTAATTTAAACCAGGCACCAGGATGAAATTGGTTTCACACAACAACAGCGGAGGTTTCCACTGTCTGCGTCGCTTCCTCTGTCGCGGAGCGGGGAGATGAAACCCGGAGCTCCGCTGAGTACGCTGTTAGGGACCGTCTATAAACTACCCTTGTGGTGAATGGAGTTTGCTT